>CM054139.1:74866609-74882941 GCA_028751875.1 Rapana venosa
TTTTGCTTGGCCATAACGATTCTGGCCCTGACGTCTTGTGGACAGGAGCCATTCTTCTCTTTTACAGAGCCTAAATATGGGAAATTTTGAACCTATTCCATATCTGTTCCAATGATTTTAACTAATATTCTGAGGGAGCACTGTACCATTAATAAGCATTACTTTAGTCTATTTGTCATTTAACTTAAGGCCAGCAGTGTCGCCCTCTGCATCGACCCTGTAAAGAATGCTTCTAATGCTCGTGATATCATTGGCCATGAGTGCTAGTGTATCATCAGCGTACCTGGGGTCAGTCATGTGTCTGCCTCCTATATCAATGCCCATGTCATCTACGTCCGCCTTTCTCATCATGAGGTGACCGAGGGGGGACGGGACAGCCTAGTGGTTAGAAAATTGCGCTCGCAATCTGACGACCCGGGTTCGATTCCCGTTCAAGGGGATATTTTCCCCTGGAGTTAACATCAGTGCAGACTCCACTCTCCCCAAACGTCCTTCGGATGAGACTAGGAAACCGAGGCCCCGTGTGCGAACGCACGCAGAACATCTTGCGCACACGTTGAATCCTGTTCCGCTTTTCGTAAGAGTAGGCCATTGTGTGCCGGTGGGAACAAATAAAAAATGTACAAAACCGCATACACACAGGGACTGGATGTAAAAAAAATCACATAAGTGCTTATTCCATTATCCTCGATATAAAAGAATAAAAAAGAAAGAAAGAAAGGGTGATGTGAAGATGCTGTTGTGGTTCAAAACGGTCACGTACACAAATCTCACTATTGGTAAACCTCGGAGCACTAGTCAAGGAACAGAAAAAGAAAGAAGCAAAACAACAATATAAACAATCATGAATTGTGTGTGTGTGTGTGTGTGTGTGTGTGTGTGTGTGTGTGTGTGTGTGTGTGTGTGTGTGTGTGGTGTGTGGGTAGTGTAGTGCAGTGGAGTGCAGTGCAGTGCAGTGCAGTGCAGCGTAGCGTAGTGTAGTGTAGTGTAGTGCAGTACAGTGTAGTGCAGTAGAGTGTAGTGTAGTGTAGTGTAGTGTAGTGTAGTGTAGTGTAGTGCAGTGTAGCGTAGTGTAGTGCAGTGCAGTGCAGTGTAGTGTAGTGTAATGTAGTGCAGTACAGTGCAGTGCAGAACAGTGTAGTGTAGTACAGTGTAGTGTGGTGTAGTGTAGTGCAGTACAGTGTAGTGCAGTAGAGTGTAGTGTAGTGTAGTATGGTGTAGTGTAGTGTAGTCTAGTGCAGTGCAGTGTAGTGTAGTGTAGTGTAGTGTAGTGTAGTGTAGTGTAGTGTGGTGTAATGTAGTGTAGTGTAGTGTAGTGTAGTATGGGGTAGTGTCGTGTAATGTAGTGTAGTGTAGTGTAGTATGGTGCAGTGTAGTGTAGTCTAGTGCAGTGAAGTGTAGTGTAGTGTAGTGTAGTGTATAGTGTAGTGTAGTGTAGTGTAGTGTATAGTGTAGTGTAGTGTAGTGTATAGTGTAGTGTAGTGTAGTGTAGTATGGTGTAGTGTAGTGTAGTCTAGTGCAGTGCAGTGCAGTGTAGTGTAGTGATAGTGTAGTGTATAGTGTAGTGTAGTGTAGTGTAGTGTAGTGTAAGTGTAGTGTAGTGTAGTGTAGTGTAGTGTGGTGTGGTGTGGTGTGGTGTGGTGTGGTGTAGTGTAGTGTAGTGTAGTGTAGTGTAGTGCAGTGCAGTGTAGTGTAGTGTAGTGCAGTGCAGTGTAGTGTAGTGTAGTGTAGTGTAGTGTAGTGTAGTGTATAGTGCAGTGCAGTGTAGTGTAGTGCAGTGTAGTGTAGAGCAGTGTAGTGTAGTGTAGTGTAGTCTAGTGCAGTGCAGTGCAGTGTAGTGTAGTGTAGTGTAGTGTAGTGTAGAGCAGTGTAGTGTAGTGTAGTGTAGTGTAGTGTAGTGTAGTGTAGTGTAGTGTAGTGTAGTGTAGTGACGACAGATTTCGCGAAATTCGAGCTGCTCTCCCGGCAAGAGCATGTCGCCACAAGAACAGCGCCACCAGTTGTTACTGCCGCTGTTGTTGTTGGGGTTTTTTCTGTGCATGTGTATTTATCTTCCCATGAGATTGGCTTTTTTCGATTGAATTTTGCCAGGGACAGCTCTCTAGTTGCCATGGGCTCTTTTACATGCGCTTAATGCCTGTTGCACACGGGGCTTAAGTTTATCCTTTCATCTGAACGACTAGCACCCAGACCACCACTTATGTTCTAATGGATGGGGTGAAAGTTTGGACAAAGACTGTGATCAAACCCGCACTTCACGCATTCTGGGAGGCAGATTACTATGCGCGCGGGCGTGCGTGCGTGCGTGCGTGCGTTCGTGTGTGTGTGTGTGTGTGTGTGTGTGTGTGTGTGTGTGTGTGTGTGTGTGTGGTGTGCGTGTGAGTGTGTGTACTATGTTTCTACTATGCTGTTCTACGTTCTACTGTGCAGTACTGTGTTGTTCTGTGCTGTACTGTGTTGTAGTATACTGTTCTATGTTTTTACAGTGCTGTTCTGTGCTCTACACTGCTGTACTATGTTCTTCTGTACTGTACGTTGTTCTGATGTGTTGTGCTGTGTTGTGCTGTGCTGTGCTGTGTTGTGTTGTGCTGTGTGTTGCTGTGTTGTACTGTGTTGTTCTGTGTTGCACTGTTGTCTGTGTCGTGCTGTGTTGTGCTGTGTTCTGTTGTGCTGTGGTGTGCTGTGTGTTGTGCTGAGTTCTGCTTGTTGTGCTGTTTTGTGCTCTATTGTGCAGTGTTCTGTTGTGCTGTGTTGCGCTGTGTTGTGCTGTGTCTGTACCGTGTTGTGCTGTGTTCTGTACTGTGTTGTACTGTGTTCTGCTGTGTTCTGCTGTGTTGTGCGGTGTTGTGCGGTGTTGTGCTGTGTTCTGTACTGTGTTGTACTGTGTTTTGCTGTGTTGTGCTGTGTTGTGCGGTGTTGTGCTGTGTTCTGCTATGTTCTGTTGTGCTGTGCTCTGCTGTGTTTGTGCTGCGGTGTTCTGTGTTGTGCTGTGTTCTGCTATGTTCTGTTGTGCTGTGCTGTGTTCTGCTATGTTCTGTTGTGCTGCGTTGTTCTGTATTGTGCTGTGTTCTGCTGTGTTGTGCTGTGTTCTGCTATGTTCTGTTGTGCTGTGTTCTGCTGTGTTGTGCTGCGTTGTTCTGTGTTGTGCTGTGTTCTGCTATGTTCTGCTGTGTTGTGCTGTGTTGTGCTGTGTTTCTGTGTTCTGCTATGTTCTGCTGTGTTGTGCTGTGTTCTGCTATGTTCTGTTGTGCTGTGATCTGCTTTGTTGTGTTGTTCTGTGTTTTGCTGTGTTGTGCTGTGTTCTACTGCGCTCTACTATGCTCTACTGTGCTGTACTGTGCTCTTCTACACTGTGCTATGCTCTACTGCGCTGTCCGAGGCTATGCTGTACAGCGCTATGCCACAAAGGGCTTCGCTATGCTACTACTGTCCTGTACAATCGAGTCCTGTGGCGTGTTGTGTTGCTCTTGCTGTGGTTGTGGCTGCTTAACAAGGTTGTACTGTGCTGTGCTGTGCTGTGCTACGCTATGCTGTGCTGCATTGCGTTGGGCCGTGCTATATTGTGCAGTGCTGTTCTGTTGTGCAGTCCTGTGTTGTGGTGTGCAGTGCTGTGCAGTGTTGTGCTGTGCTGTGTAATGAAGTGCTGTGCTGTGCTGTGTAGTGTAGTGCTGTGCTGTGTAATAATAATATTAATAATAATAATTATTATTATTATTATAATAATTATTATTGTTGTTGTTGTTATTATTATTATTATTATTATTATTATAATGTATGGAATTTATATAGCGCTGAATCTTGTAAAGCAACAAATCAAAGCGCTCAGATTTTTTTAAATCGAGGATAATGGAAAAAGCACTCATGTGCTTTTTTACATCCACTCCCCGTGTGTATGCGGTTTTGTAAATTGTCATCTGTTCCCACCGGCACACAACGGCCTGTGCAGTGTAGTGCTACCCTGAGCTGTGTAGTGTAATGCTGTCCTGTGCTGTGTAGTGTAGTGTAGTGCTATCCTGAGCTGTGTAGTGTAGTGTAATGCTGTCCTGTGCTGTGTAGTGTAGTGTAGTGTAATGCTGTCCTGTGCTGTGTAGTGTAGTGTAATGCTGTCCTGTGCTGTGTAGTGTAGTGTAATGCTGTCCTGTGCTGTGTAGTGTAGTGTAATGCTGTCCTGTAGTGTAGTGTAATGCTGTCCTGTAGTGTAGTGTAATGCTGTCCTGTGCTGTGTAGTGTATGTGTAATGCTGTCCTGTGCTGTGCTGTACTGTGTAGTGTAGTGCTGTGCTGGGTAGTATAGTGCTGTGCTGTAATGTGCAGTGCTGTGTTGTGCTGTGCAGTGCTGCGTTGTCCAGTGTTGTGTATGTTGTGCAGTGTTGTGCTGTGCTGTGCTGTGTTGTCTTGTGTTGTGCTGTGCTGTGCTGTGGTGTACTGTTCTCAAGTTTGCAGTGCTGCCTCTGGATACATTTGTATCAGATCTGTGATCTACATTACATCTGTGACCAGCGATATCACAAACTTCTTTGCTTATTAAACAATACAATACAATACAACGCAATACAAGACAGTGCAATACAAGACAACACAATACGATACAATACGATACAATACAGTACAATACAATGTAACACAGTACAGTACAACACAATGCAACACAACGCAATACAGCACAACACAACACAGCATGATACAACACATTATAAAACAAGACATTGCAACACGATCCAATATTGCTGTAGTGCCATGGTCCCACCTCAGGCCATTGTGTCCGTTGGAACGGACGACAAACTTTACAAATCGCAATACATACGGGGACTGAATGTAAAAAAAAGCACATTAGTGCTATTCCGTCATCTTCGAGACATAAAACCATAATGATACAAGAAAAAAGTTGGTTTTCCCCATACGCAGTTCATGCTGAGCTGATTGGTGTCCAAGGCTTTCGGGTCGGGGGTAATTGAAGAGGGCCGTTTGGAGCGATGTTGCGGTAGCGACAAACTCACCCAACCAAACGGCTGTTTCGCTCCTCCGCCTTGCGACAAAGCCATTAAATGCCGTCCATTACAATGCTTAACAGAGGTCTTCAGCACAAACCTGGCTCAGAGCAGGCACCACTGAAAGGACCCAGCAGTAGCGCAGGGCCCTTTCTGGCTGGTGTCCTCACGGCAGTTCCTAAGTTGATAAGCTCCTTGGTGTGTTGACACTTGAGGATACCACATGACGAGCCTAGTCGGTGCTTGAGGTCGGCGAGAGATTTCTTTCATTTAATTATATTTATTCCTATATATCGAGAATAATGGAAAAAACACTTAAGTGCTTTTTACATCCCGTCCACCGTGAGTATGCGTTTTTGTGAATTCTGTCATCATGTTTCCACCGCGGCACACACTGGGCCAAACTCGTCCTGAAAGCGAAAACAGGATTTAACGTGTGTGCGCAAGATGTCTGCGTGTGTTCGCACACGGGGCCTGCGGTTTATAAGTCTCATCCGAAGAGCTTTTGTGGGGAGAGTGGAGGTCTGCCGATGTAAACTCCAGGTGAACATATCCCCTTAAAAACGGGTGGATATTCGAACCGAGGTTGTCAGACTTGCGTAGCGCAATGTTTCTAACCACTAGCCTATCCCGACCCCCGAGATTGAAATCAAGTAGGGTGGAAACAAGCTGCAAGAATGGGGACCCCCCCCCCGCCCAAAAAAAAAAAAAAAGAAAAAAAAAAGAAAAAATAAAAATCAATTCATTAAAGAAAGAGAAAGATATACGGTAGGGCTCGGACAGGAGAGAAACAAGATTTCATCTCACACGAAACCTTGCAGGAACACAGTGAACATACATCGATTCATTGCAACCTGGACCTGTGGAGATTCATTTTGGCCATGGACTTTCTCAGTAACTAAACCAATGTTTGTTTTATGTTTTGTTTGTTTAATGTCCTTCTCCACTACTTGGAGAGACAGTCATACACCCATCATTCAATCCATCAACCTCTCTCTCTCCCTCACTTACGCACTCTTCACTACTCTCAGAATAATATATACACTCACACCTAAATAGATATAAATTACCACAACTAACAAGGAGAGGTTCTTACACTGGGGAAGAAGAAAAAACCTCGCAGCAAAACTAAAACAAATGAACAGACTAAAGAAAAACCCATCAAGAAAAACAAGCAAATAAGCAAAAGAAGACTGGGTTCCATTTCAAGAAATTCCATCCTCTTATAACCCTTTCACAGATGGCGGGGCAAGGGCGGGGCGGCGGAAGATGGAATGGCACAATAAATTCACGGAACAGTACGAATCTTCCCCCCCCCCCCCCCCCCCCCCCTCCCCCCACCCCCATCCTACCATTTCTCAGGTTCTTCAGTCGAAATAAGAACTTGTAAATTTGTGATGATTCGCTTTTCACATGCAACTCAGATCACAAGCTATGTGACATTTTAGACCAATCCACCAACACTGTCTATTTTCGAACTCGCGGGGTCTCGTTATCAATGTTAATATCAGTTGATACAAGCATTCTTTATATTTTCTTTAATAATAATCACTAATAATAATGGAATTTAAATAGCGCTGAATCATGTAAAACAAACAAAATCGAAGCGCTTTACTGAGGCGTCAGTCCTTGGATGCAGATAGAAAGCGGAAGCCACACTCCACCAAGTTCCCAACTGTTATGGTCAACTATTGCCCGGATTGTGTTGCTCTTCTACTCATAACAGGGCAGCAATGGGCAACTACCGCATGGGGTAACCGCCCTTTGAGGTACAGCATACATATTGAGCCACGCCTTAGGCACACAAGCCACATTCCGCCCTTTCCCCCACAGGTATCACTCCGGTACAGCGGGTTGTTCTGACTGTCGAACACTGGCAGAGCTGCTGGAGCAGTTTGAAGGGCCACAGTAGCAGCCCTCCAGGTCTTCTTCATTCGTCTGCCGTCAAGACCTTCCGACGCTCGTCCAACATTGCGCTGTCATTTCAGCAAGGCCGTCGTCGCGGTCCATCAATCCCAGGATCTGCAGACAGGGACAGGGGTGAAGGATGCTGTGAAGGGCAAAAAAAGGAAAGAGCGGGTCTCTCTTCTGCGCTAGGGGTCTCTGTGACATACTGCCAGGATGAGGTTGCACTTTGCGTTTAAAACAAACACAAACCCACACAACGCGTGCGCGCGCGCACCTCCACCAACCACCCCCCCTCCCACACACAACACACATCTAGTTTTGAAAAAAAGCTCACCCTGGCCCAAATGAATAACACGTACCCAAAATGACTAATCAATGAAATAACGAATTCGTCGGCATGTTGCTTCTGAATGACTCACTTGTCATTGACTGGTGCAAGCTCCCCACCTGGTAACTGTCAAAACATCTTCTTCTTCTTTGGTCGAATGCTGTCCGCACACTGTTGTCTATTATTTGAGCGAAAATGCTTGCGTTGCCGTTAACGCCGGCAAGTCAGGCCCCAGCGCCATCATCAACAACATTGGGGTGTGGGATAGAATTTTTAATCTTTTAAGCCTTGTTGGGGGGGGTGGTGGGGGGGGGGGGGGGGGGGAAGGCAGGAGAATGGATCAAGAAGGCAAAAACAGACAGGAAATAAGAGGAGACAGGAAGAAAAGGAACGAGGCAGAAACAAAGAGAGAGCTAGAGAGAGAGAGAAGAGAGAGAGAGAAAGAGAGAGAGACGAGAGAGAGAGAGAGGAGAGAGAGAGAGAAGAGAAAAGAGAGAGAGAGAAAGAGAAGAGATGAGCAAGAGAGGGAGAGAGAGAGAGAGAGAGAGAGAGAGAAGAGAGAGAGAGAGAGAGAGAGAGAGAGAGAGAGAGAGAGAGAGAGAGAGAAGGGAATTCCAAGCACAGGAATTACCAGAAGGCTGGGGGATCTATCTATATCTTAACAGAACCCCCCACCCACCCACCCCCAGCCCCCAGCATCCCCCATGGGGGAGTCAAATAAGTGATTCGTTCGTGTACCACCGTAAAAGAAAGTGTCATGCCATAAACCGTGTCATAAAGTACAAAACACAACAAACACAAAAGACACCAGTAAAAAAAATAAGATATGTTAACAAAACAACACAAAAAGAAGAGATTTTATTTTTTATTTATTCTTTTATATCGAGATAATGGAATACGCACTTATCTCTTTATTTTATAGCCATCGCCCGTGTGAAGCATTATGTAAATTATTCATCTGTTCCCACACCGATGGCACACAATAGCCCACCCTTAACGGAAAGTGGACTCATAGGATTATAACGTGTGCGCAAGATGTTTCTGCGTGCGTTCACTAACACGGTCTCGGATTTATAGTCTCAACCGAAGGAACTTTGGGACAGGGATGAGAGTCTGCACTGATGTTAGCTTACCAGGGGAAAATAATCCCTTGAAACGGAGAGGAACCCGGGTCGTCATTTTATGCGAGCGCAATGTTCTGCACCACTAGAGGCTACTATTTCGTTTTTTCGTTTTCCCTTGGCTCAAGCTCCCGAAGTCACCAATGGTGAGGATGTTATTGATGTCGTGGCCGTTTTTCTCGACTATCATTACAAAGGAAGGCCGCATTCCGACCCAGAAGAGGAGGCCGTTACCTAAGAGGTTGACGGGGCCAATAGCACAACGCTGAAGGACCCTTGAAGGTTTTTTATTAATATACATGTCGGCCGCCACGAAAGACCCGGTATTTAACAAATCTGAGTCTCATCTTCCCTTCTGTATGCTACTTGACAAGAGTCTCATGAGTATATCATAGACCGCACTTACTAAGAGCATCCACAAAATAAAAACCACTTTTTTGTGACGAGTACATAGCCTCGAGACGTCAAGAACACATGTGTATGAATTGTGTCATGAACACTATTTGGTATGTGTATATGAAGCGTTTGTTCTTAATATTTCAGCTAGTAACACACAGAAATCTCCTCAGTCCATTTGATCGTCTGCTATTACTTCCATTCAACCGCCATATGTATGTGCGGGTGTCAACGCAGTAGGAATACAGGAAATCCTTATTTGATGATTAGTTCCAACTTTTTACCATGCTACCAGGTATTGCACTATTCCTCAATCCCCCAAAAACCAAGTGACAAAGCGAGGAAAGGTTATTGCATTTTTTTCATACCTTTATAATAAAAAAAACTGTGAAAATCACCGAACAGTGTATTTGTTGGGATGACGCACACTGCATCGCAATCATAGCTAGACATGACCCCGCATGAAATACATACCGGCAAGCACAGCCTTTTCGCCCGAGAGGTCAATATGATTGCCTCTCCACTTTTCCCGCCCAGCATCTTCAGGATGAGAGACGAGCTAAACGCATGGTCCCGTGGTTGCAAACACATGTAGAACATTACTTGCCCCCTTTCCGCAGTCCCGTCCACTGTTCCCACGAAAGCATTCAGTCAGCCCGCACTAGGGCACACACACAACACTGCACAAACAGAGGGCGAGGAAGCAGACGCGCGCAGGCGCACACACACAGCCCACAGACACACGAACACCCCAGCGTCACGACACACACACACCTCACACAGACACACACACGACACACAGCACCACAGACTCACATCACTGCACCTCACTCACTCACTCTGTCTGTCCCTATCTGACTGTCCTCACTCTCTCTCACGACACTACGGACGACGACGTCCAACCGCCACACGGAAAAACACTGCCACAAAAAAAGAAGAACACACACACCACACCAACACAGAGAACGCACGCACAGGGCACGCCACACACAGGTATAAGATACACGCACGCACGCACGCACTCACGCCGTCACATCACGTGATCTGTCTGTCTGACATGGCTGTCTGTCTGTCTTCTGTCACCTTCGTCTCTCTCTCTCGACCACACATACCCACACGACACACACAGCACACACTCACACACACACACACACACACACACACACACACAACACACACACAGAGGTCTGAATGTTCTAATGCGAAACTTATGCCGCACAAGGCACGGACTCTCACCACCTTGGTGAAGAACAGGGATGTTGTCAACGAGCTCTGAAACCAGAACAGGAAGACAAAACAGAGGACCAGGGGCAAGGCAACCAGTTCAAACTTGAAAAGAACCATTTTTGGTAAAACAGATCGATAAAGTTGTTCACAAGACAGTCATTTAGCAAATAGGTTTTTTAAGAACCAGATCCTTTGCAGCAACCATATCTTTCTTCAAAAATTTTGATGTAAAATCTTGATTAAGGATGGAAAACAATAGTTAAAAGTATCCTATCACTAGACATATGTAAAAAAATAAAACGCTGTGACAAAAAATACCTCTGAAAAATCGAAGACATAAAGAGATAAAATCTGAACATACCAATTATTATAAAAAGTCCTAGATATTATGCGAGCAATAACGTTAGAACAAAAGTGTTTACATATGGGTTGGCACTTATGAAATGCAAGAAATACACTTGAAAGTATTCTTACAAACCCCCCCCCAATCCAACCCCCACTTAAACTACAGATTTAAAAACCATGGGTCATTAATACATAATAATAATAATAATGAAAATAATAATAACGTAATAAACAAACAACCCCAACAATACGATTATGAAATATTACTAGTTGATTGTTATTACTTGTTAGTTTTTATATTGTCATTATTTATTACATTGTAGTTGATGTTGTCGTCGTCTCATCATCACCCACATCGCATCACATCATTAATCTTATGAGTAGTACTAGCAGTAGAATTAGTCAGCTAGAGTAGTATAGTAGTAGTAGTAACACATAATCTGAAGTACAAAAAAAAGCGCAATTTACCAAATAACCATTTGTTCACAGAGATTGAAAACCGAAGATAATTGTCAATTTAGATCTTAAAATTCACAAACCAAAAAAATGAATGACACATTCAGACCCTTCCTCTTCCTCTCCAACACAAGACGGAGAAAATATAGCTACAGACATAATTATATAAGCAAAAAACAGACTTAAGATTTCAAGCAATGTACGTTTGTAACTCGTGTATCGACAAAACTGGCAGCATTGAGAAAGACTAGGATGAATGGAAAGCGCCTTTGATTAGTAGTTGTTTTTTGTTTGTTTTGTTTGTATTATTGTCAAGATATAGCGCTGTATAAATCCATCTATTAATATTATTATTATTATTATATTAAAAACTGAATTAGAAAGGAACACGTTTAAGAACGAAAGAGGGAACAGTAACAAACTATCTTCCGCAATATTATTCTTATTCGACAAAGGAACAAACCAGGAAACAAAGACTCTGGAAAAGAAAACAAAATCAGCAGTCTTACCTATTGACCCAGTTTTCTCCTAAAAACCACAGATAAAACTGGCGCCAACATCAACAACAGCAGTTGCGGACAACCCTTCCACTTTCCTCGCATGTTTATACCCCAATGGGCAGACCACTCTATACTAATTGTGGTTTCTGGCTGAGCGTTATCTGTCCCAATAGATAGACACTGCTGGCAAATTATATTTTTTTTTAAATCATATGTGGTCCTGCCACCTGTTAGAACCGATAATGATCTGATCTTATCGCTTGAGTAAGTAGTTCACCAAGGAACTCGCTTTTTTAACATTTCCTTCCCTTTCAATCTCACCCACTTCAATTACTCTTCTTCTCATCAATGCACACTCTCTCGCCCCTGTCTGTATCATATTAATCATTATATGCACTCAAACCCGCATGTGAGGTAAAGGGGACAAGATCGTTATTATTCAGTATTTTGAATCGAAACATAGGTTGGCTGGTTGGTCGGTTAGATTGCTGGTGGTCGCTTGCTGGTTGGATATTGTTGGCTGGTTACTGGTTGAATGGTTGGTCAGTTTTGTTGTTTTGTTTGTTTTGTTATGTTGGGTCTCAACATAACACACACCCTGTCTCCCATCATTCTACGCCTGGGAGACCACTTTCAGTAGCGTGAAAATATGCACTGGAAGATCAGATGATATGTAATCATCATCAATGCCTTTGTGCTTATTGCACGTAGGGCAGCAACAAATGTTCTCCACTCAGCTGTCCGACATGTCTGGAGGCCAGCTTCCCGAATGTATCCTCCCCAGGAATGTTGGCGAAAGTCTATCAGCTAAGTATGTTTCGGACAGCCGACGCCATGTGTATCTTGGTCGTCCTCGATTGCGTTTATTCCCTTCTGGTGTCCATTGGAGGGCTGATCGGAAAAACGATGTTTTCCCTGTTCCAACGGCAGATATGCCCTACAACCCCCATCGCCTATGCATGATGATTGTGTCCATTGCTTTCCTGTTGCAAACGGGCAAAAAGTTCTTGGTTGGAGATGTCTCCGAGGGCCAGAAGATGCGCAAGAGTACTTCTGAGATTTTCGTGAGAATAGTGATAGTTTAGATTTTTGAGTCTCACCACTTGTTAACTACTATACACTACCATAATTATAGGCAGCTATGCTCCAACTTCAGAGAATTGTTTCTCCCGCAATGAAAAACAAAAGGAATGCTGATGTGTTGGGAGTCTGCCACCAGCTATCTCAAGGCTTGAAGCCCTACAGTGTTGCTGCGCACCCCAACACGTCTTTTCCTTTAGCAAGTGACAATATTTCTGATGTTTCCGACAAAGGCAAACTCTCTTCTCTCTCTCTCTCTCTTCTCTCTCTCCTCTCTCTTCTCTCTCTCTCTCTCCAAACCGAGGCCCAGTGTGCGAACGCATGCAGAACATCTTGCGCACGCGTTAAATCCTGTTCCGCTTTTCGAAAGAGTAGGCCATTGTGTGCCGGTGGGAACAGATGACAAAATTGACAAAACCGCATACACACGGGGACTGGATGTAAAAAAGCACATGAGTGCTTATTCCATTATCCTCGATATAAAAGAATAAATAAAATAAATAAATAAAATCTCTCTCTCTCTCTCTCCTCTCTCTCTCTCTCTCTCTCTTCTCTCTCTCTCTCTCTCCTCTCTCTCTCTCTCTCTGATATCTGGTTTATTTTGGTGTTGATGTAACCTGAAAATGCTCTCTCTCTCTCTCTCTCTCTCTCTACTCTCTCTCTCTCTCTCTCTCTCTCCTTGTTGCCTCCCCTCTGTTATACCTTATCCATATTACTTAATTATAATCAGTGTATCAGTTTTCATGTTAATGTTTCATTCTTTTGAGAATTATCTGTTTATTAACGCATATCTCTTTTCTAAAAAATAAATAAATTATACTCTACGTATCTCTTGAAATTAATGTTCAAGTCAGTTAGGGATTATGTATTGCTAAATATATACTTGTTTTTTTAAAATCATGTTGTCGTTGTTGTAGTGAGGTTTTTCCCCTTGTTTTGCTGATAGTCCCTAATCAGGGCAAGGGCTGGATGAAAAACAAAGTATGCGCATGCTTATTCTGTTACCCTTGAAAAATAAAGATTCATTCATTCATTCAAAGATTCATTCTCTCTCTCTCTCTCTCTCTCTCTCTCTCTCTCTCTCTCTTCTCTCTCTCTCTCTCTCTCTCTCTCTCTCTCTCTCCGTATTACTGTGTAAGTGTATTGCTATGGGCTTTGTTTTATTTTATTATCATATATATCCCTAAGGGCGGGGACTGGATGTAAAAAAGCACATGCGTGCTTATTCATTATCTCGAATAAAAGAATTTGTCATTGTCATTGTCTCTCTCTCTCTTGGGGGGGGGGGGGGGGGGGAGTATGACGGGTAATGAGGAGTACTTTTATGTCAAGTAAATAACTTCAAACTGTTTTCGAGATCTGTGTATAATGGGGTGGAATAGGTACAGTGGTCAATATTTCAGCAGGTCGGTTTGAAATGCAGTTTCCAATCACGTCTGACTGTCCCCAGTGCATCACAGAGTGAGGTCAGTTCAAAGGCAATACACATTTCTAAAGGGACATCACTCGGTCCTGGTCAATGGCCAGAACAAAAGTGGGTGTTCTGGTTGGTTGGCTGTTTAGTAGGCTGGTTGGTTGGGGTTTGTTTTTGTTTGTTTGTTTGTTGCTGTTGGTGTTGTTGTTGGTATTGATGCTGTCATTACTCCAGCGGTTAGAACTACACGAATTACAATATTGAAATAACTTTGTATGCAATTTTAAAAAAGCACACACATCTATCTATCTGTCTACCTACTACATCTCTCTCTCTCTCTCTCTCTCTCTCTCTCTCTATTTTTATATATATATATTATATATATATATATATATATTATATATGTAGATATACAGAGAGGATGTGTGTATAAGTAGATAGATAGATAGATAAATAGATATATAGAACATACATACATACATACATGCATACATACATACGCACATACACACATACATACATACATACAGACAGACAGACAGACAGACATACACACACTATACATACATTCATACATACATACATACATGCATACACACTCATACATACATAATACATACAGACAGACAGACATAGACAGACGCACATACATACATATATAAATACATCTATACATCTGTACATACATACAGACGAACATACATACATACCTACATATATACATACATACATGCATGCATGCATACATACATACACACATGCACACATACATGCATGCATACATACATACATACAGACAGACAGACAGACAGACAGACAGCTTCTCTTAGGGAATCCTGCAGGCAAGAGGGGGTTGTGTTTATTGACAACACCCCCTCCTTCATCACCAGGGCTGGAGCACCTAAAAAGTCTCTGTACCTAGATGCTCTACATCCCAGCCCCCAGGGTAACAGAACGCTTGCCCTCAACATTCGTTTCCCCGGAAATCATCAAACCATGCCGCCAGTCATGAAGCCGCCAGTCATGAAGCCGGAGACTAACCAGACTAACCACCCCTACAACACAGTCAGCTACGCCCAGGCAGCGAAAGGTGTGAGACATACACAACCTGCTGCCTACAACAAAAAGACGACACCCCCACCCCACCTTGTGACCAACGACAACACAACACTATTCCATGACACACACTTTCCCCCCTCCCAGCCCAGGAACCCCCAATGTTCAGAAGTCGCCAGTGTGTTAGGGAGACATCAGCACTCCCTCTCCAACACACAACCACTAGTCAGTGTGCTTTCTGAGCTACTTAGATATTTGACAAAATAATGTAGGGTGCATGTGTCTGTGAGTGCATGTGCGTGTACATGTGTGTGATGAAAGTGTGTGCATGAACATGTGGGTGTGTTTTATTTATCTTTATTTTATTTTATTTGTTCTTTTATATCGAGGATAATGGGATAAGCACTCATGTGGTATTGTTGTTTTTCTTCACATCCAGTTTCCCGTGTGTAGGCGGTTTTGTGGATTTTGCCATCTGTTCCCACCGGCACACAGTGACCTACTCTTTCGGGAGGCGAGACAGGACTTGACATGTGCACAAGATGTTCTGCGTGTGTTGGCACACGGGTCCTTGATTTATAGTATCATCCGAAGGACTTTGGGGTATATGAGTGAATGAAAGAGTGTTGTATGGTGCGCGCGTGCGCATGCGTGCGTGCACATGTACGTTCTGCAAGTGTGTGTGTGTGTGTGTGTGTGTGTGTGTACGTGTGTGTGTACGTGTGTGTGTGTGTGTGTGTGTGTGTGTGTGTATGTGTGTGTGTATGCCTGTCTGCCTGCATCCAAACAGAAGGTACATTGATCACAAGAGTTATAAATGTTTGCTTCAATTCCTCCCCAACAATTTCCCCTCTCCCTCTCATACTTTTCTTCACCTCTCCTTTTCTTCCTTTTCATTTTTTTCTTTCTTTCTTTTTCCCAGTAATTAATTGATGTTGATTAATGTCGTGCTGCTGTGTGGATTATAAATCGTTCTGCCTGACGGAAGCAATTGACTTTTGTGTCTAACAGCTATATTGCTGGATTATAATGCAGTCTGCTTGACTGACAGAAGTGACTTTTGTGACTAGCAGCTATATTGCTGGTTTATACAA
Organism: Rapana venosa; assembly: GCA_028751875.1. Taxonomy (NCBI): domain Eukaryota; kingdom Metazoa; phylum Mollusca; class Gastropoda; order Neogastropoda; family Muricidae; genus Rapana; species Rapana venosa. The sequence continues at coordinate 74,882,522 of CM054139.1, forward strand.
GCAGTCTGCTTGATTGAAACAATTGACTGTTGTGATTAGCAGCTATATTGCTACACCAGAGACTCTAGCATCAGAACAGTTGTTTTAGAGACAAATTTTGCTATAGATTTTCCAAGAAATTCTATACTTTATTATTGTATCTACTGCTTGTGACTGTATCTTCCTTGTTTTAGAGCTTTATATGAATACGTGTATTGTGTAAGTGATAGTTATTGACTTAGAAAAAAAAAAAAGAAGAAGTTTGTAGGATTTCTCTATCAAAATATTCTACACTTTAATGCACGTGTGGTATACTTTGATCTCCATTTAGTGTATGAAATATAAAGGGGACTGGATTTATATACTGTGTTGATATAACAGATCGATTTTTTTGCAGATCCAGAGCAGCTTTTGAAATTGACTTTTAGTATTGTTTCGTTT
>CM054139.1:74883441-74918120 GCA_028751875.1 Rapana venosa
ATCTGAAAGGAAATTTTGCTCGTTAAAGTTTTTAAATTTCCTGTAAAAAATAGTTTTATGCCCTACTTTAGGTATTTTGATACGATTTTTAAACCAAGTAAAGCACACTGGATTATGATCACTGCATCCACATGAGGGAGCACATACTTCTGTTATGTGTTGTTTTGTAGTAGTGTAGATATGATCTATTAATGTTCTAGAGTTCTTTGTTATCCGAGTTGGTCTATCTATTAGTTGATCTAGGCCAAACAAAGTAATGTTGTGGCTCCATTTTGGTTTAGGTTTTAATAAGTCTATGTTAAAATCCCCAAGAATAATTGTCTCATTGTTTAAAAGTATTACCTCGTCCATAAGGGAGTTGAATTTTTCTAGCCAGTCTATGGTTTCTGAAGGATTTCTGTATATAAATCCTATTAATATTGGTCTATTGTGTTTTAATTTTATTTCAATCCACATGGATTCAATGTCATAAACCTCAAGGTTATATATTCTTTTACAACTGAGCGAGGAGGCTATATATGTAAGTAACCCGTGGACTTGGGTTTGTGAGGATCTTCATGGAAGATTTGATACCCTGGAATATTCATGTGTGCATCTGTTACATTTGGAGAAAGTCGGGATTCAGCTAGACAAAACAAATGAAACTGATTTCCACTGTTGTATAGTATGGTTGCAATGTCATCTTTTTTGTTTGTTGCACTGTTGATATTCAGGTAGCCTACTCGGAGGCCCTGTTTTGTTGGCCACTTGTCTGAAGTTAGAGACATAATAAAATGTCAGGATTGATTGGCTAATTTATGTATATATTTTCTTGTTCTATACGTTTAAGTAAACTATCAAAATAGAAGACCCGTTTAGTAGGTTTTCTATTAATAATCAAACAGGGGGAATATAATATGATATGAAGGAACACCCAATAAAAACGAAACAATACTAAAAGTCAATTTCAAAAGCTGCTCTGGATCTGCAAAAAAATCGATCTGTTATATCAACACAGTATATAAATCCAGTCCCCTTTATATTTCATACACTAAATGGAGATCAAAGTATACCACACGTACATTAAAGTGTAGAATATTTTGATAGAGAAATCCTACAAACTTCTTCTTTTTTTTTTTCTAAGTCAATAACTATCACTTACACAATACACGTACTCATATAAAGCTCTAAAACAAGGAAGATACAGTCACAAGCAGTATATACAATAATAAAGTATAGAATTTCTTGGAAAATCTATAGCAAAATTTGTCTCTAAAGCAACTGTTCTGATGCTAGAGTCTCTGGTGTAGCAATATAGCTGCTAATCACAACAGTCAATTGTTTCAATCAAGCAGACTGCTTGTATAAACCAGCAATATAGCTGCTAGTCACAAAAGTCACTTCTTTCAGTCAAGCAGACTGCATTATAATCCAGCAATATAGCTGTTAGACACAAAAGTCAATTGCTTCCGTCAGGCAGAACGATTTATAAACCACACAGCAGCACGACATTAATCAACATCAATTAATTACTGGGAAAAGGAAAGAAAGAAAAAAGGAAAAGGAAAAAAAAGGAGAGGTGAAGAAAAGTATGAGAGGGAGAGGGGAAATTGTTGGGGAGGAATTGAAGCAAACATTTATAATTCTTGTGATCAATATACCTTCTGTTTGGATGCAGGCAGACAGGCATACACACACACACACACACACACACACACGTACATACACACGTACACACACACACACACACACACACACACACACACACACACTTGCAGAACGTACATGTGCACGCACGCATGCGCACGCGCGCATCATACACCACTCTTTCATTCACTCATATACCCAAAGTCCTTCGGATGATACTATAAATCCAGGCCCTGTGTGCCAACACACGCAGAACATCTTGTGCATATGTCAAGTCCTGTTTCGCTTTTCGAAAGAGTAGGTCACCGTGTGCCGGTGGGAACAGATGGCAAAATCCACAAAACCGCCTACACACGGAAACTGGATGTGAAAAAAAAAAAACACCACATGAGCGCTTATCCCATTATCCTCGATATAAAAGAACAAATAAAATAAAATAAAGATAAATAAAACACACCCACATGTTCATGCACACACTTTCATCACACACATGTACACGCACATGCACTCACAGACACATGCACCCTACATTATTTTGTCAAATATCTAAGTAGCTCAGAAAGCACATTGACTAATGGTTGTGTGTTGGAGAGGGAGTGCTGATGTCTCCCTAACACACTGGCGACTTCTGAACATTGGGGGTTCCTGGGCTGGGAGGGGGGAAAGTGTGTGTCTTGGAATAGTGTTGTATTGTCGTTGGTCACAAGGTGGGGTGGGGGTGTCTGTGTGTGTGTGTGTGTGTGTGTGTGTGTGTGTGTGTTAAAATTTGTTAAAACTGTTAATTGTTTTTGGTTGCATGTGTAGGGGTGGGTTGAATGCAAGCGCTTTGATTTATTTTTACAAGATAGAGCGCTATATAAATTCAATTTATCATCATCGTCATCATCATCATCATAATCATAATCATTATTATTATTATTATTATTATTATTATTATTATTATTATTATTATTATTCATGTATGGAATTTATATAGCGCTGAATCTTGTAAAGCAACAAATGAAAGCGCTCAATGACATTTTTTTGTTTTTTGGTTTTTCTTTATTTATTTATGTTGTTGTTGGTTTTTTTGTCGAGGATAATGGAATAAGCACTCATGTGCTTTTTTTTTTACATCCAGTACCCGTGTGTATGCGGTTTTGTACATTTTGTCATCTGTTCCCACTGGCACACAATGGCCTTCTCTTTCGAAAAGCGGAACATGATTTAACGTGTGCGTAAGATGTTCTGCATGCGTTCGCGTACGGGGCCTCGGTTTATAGTCTCATCCGAAGGACTTTGACATTCAGTTCGATTTTTTGGTCAAACTGGGAAGAAAGGGCTCCACATGAGCCATTTACCTTGTAATATTCATTTTCCCTGAAGTCAGAATGCGGTTACCTTAAGGGTAGGCGGTGGGAGGGGGGAGGGGGTGACGGTTGCATACACACAAATCTGACTATTGATGAACCTTGGGGCTCTAAGCCAAGGAACGGAAAACAACCATTTAAGGTTTTTTATCTTTTTTTTTTTTCAATTTGAAGGATGATGGAATAATAAACACTCATGCACCGTTTTGGTTTCTTTTTCTTTTTGGCATCCAGTCCCAGTGTGCATGCAGTTTTGTAAACTTTGTCATCCGCTCCCACCAACACATAATAAGCCTACTCTTTCGAAAAGATGGAACCTGTTTTAACGTAGGTACAAAGTAGGCCTACTCCCCGTACATTTTGCACATGGGGGGGGGGCTCGGTTTACAGTTTCATCTAGAGCAGTGAGTGGCCCGAGTGCTAGACTTCCGCATGAGACAAAAATCTGAGGTGGCATGCGTAACGAAATTTTTGTCTGTCTGCCTGTCTGTCTGTCTTTCTGACTCTCTCTCTGTGTCTCTCTCTGTCTCTGTCTGTCTCTGTCTCTCCCTCTCTGACTCTCTGTCTCTTTCTTCTCTTCTCTCTCTCTCTCTCTTCTCTCTTCTCTCTCTTCTCTCTCTCTCTCTTCTCTTCTCTTCTTCTTCTTTCTCTTTCTCCCTTTTAGTATCAAAATCATTTAATCACACTCTTCATACCTTCACTAACAATAATCATATACGTATGCATGCGCGTGTTTATGTGTACGTGCTCGAGTACTTCTTCTTCGGTCGAACGCTCAGACAGCAACCATTGTTGTCTGTCATATGAGCGAAAATGCGTTGCGCTGCCGTTAAGCGCCTGACAAGTCAGGCCCAGCCCGTTCGACTTCGGCGTGGTGTGTGTACCTCCTTTACACCTTTGCCACAAGAAAACAGCAGCAGCAACAACAACAACAACAACAACAACAAAACAAGCAAGCAAGGCTGCAGGTCCAGTATGACTACAAGGCTTCTGTTATAAAAGGTAAAGGTAAAGGAGTCCCATAACCTATATAAGGTCGTAGGGGAGCGAGGCGTCTGAGACCTCACTTCTCTAGGGCCAGCATATTGAGGGCGGCGCCCATCTCCTCTCCCTCGCTGCTTTACCTTTCCTGACCCTAAAGAGGGCAGGTACCCATTTACAGCTGGGTGAACTGGGGGAACTGTACTGAAGCCAAGGCGCGCAAACGGTCACCCATCCAGCTGGTAACCACGCTCGACGCTGCTTAACTTGGCTGGGGGAAAGCGAGTGCTCCGACCACTGAGTATCCCGTCCCCTAATGTTATGGTGTGTAGAAAAAGTGCCTTCTATCCAGTGGCTTGCACACATAGAGGACACAATGGTAAGCTCCCTCTGCCATTCATTGCAGTACTGAATGGAACAGTTTTTAAATTCATATATAATTAGGTTGAGAGAGAACTTTTTGATTTCGATCCCTCCCTTTCTTGTAAGGGGTTGGAGTGAGGGTCCGGGTAAGGGGGGGGGGGGGGGGGGGGGGAGGGGGGGGTTTTTAAAATAAAAAAAAGAAAAAAGAAAAATTGAAGGTTGAAAGAAAATTTCAAATGCATGAAAACCCATGTGGGGTCCGCTTGTCTCATGAAAAAAAAAAACTTTTTTTTTTTTTAATGGAAAAAAAAAAAGTTTTGGGGCGGCGGGTTTTTGACACAGAAGGACTTACCCCCTTGTCACGGTGGGGTGGGGACGTTTTTCCGCGCTGGGCCAAAGGGTCGAATTCGACTTTCAGGGGGGTTCATGGACAAAAGAAGATGTGCATTGAAGGGGCGTGGTTTTCTAGGGGAAGAAACATGGTAGAGTTATGGGTGGTATTTGGGGGGGAAAAAAATAGGGGGAAAAAGAAAACTGGTGAAAAGAAACGGTGATGCTTTTTTTTCCTTATTTCCTTTTTTTTCCTTTTTTGTGAGGGAAAAGACTGGGAAGTAAATTGTATTTTCAGTGTCAATTCTTTTTTTTTCTTTTTTTTTTTAAAATTTAACAACCGAAGTGCCTGATAAGAGGGCATTGCGGGAGTCTTGGTTTGTAACTGTTGCTTGCTTGCTTATAGTTAAAAATGCCCCCAAAAAAGACACCACCCACAAAAAACAACAAGCGCCAAAAAAGGGCCCCAGACGGCCCCATTGGCGTGAGAAAAACACCGACACTGCCCCTTTTTGACCTCTGAAGGGGTCAAACGTGGGGGAAAAACAAAGGGGAGGGACAATCTTTTTAACAAAAAAGGAAGATCACGCCAACACAGCAAAAAATTACTTGCTTACGAACAAGAAGAAAACGGCAAAATTCAAATCGAGGGGGGGGGGGTGGACTCAGGAGGGGCAACGAAGATCAAAATCAAGTGTATTACATTTGGAAAAGATGGAAGAGTTTTATGGGGGAAAGGCAGAAATCAAAAAAATAATGTTATTTTTTGCTTGACAAAATTTTATCAGAATATTCGAATAAGAAAAGAAAAGGAGTTTTGAAAAAGAAATAGAAACGTTTAAAAAACAGAACAGGGATTTGGGTGATGAATAAGTGGGTTTTCAGAAAGAACTTAAAACAGGAAGGGGAACAAAAAACTCTTTGAACAGTACACCAAAAAAGTTTCGTAAAACCCAAAAATTTCCCCGGGGTTCGGCAGAGAAATTTCGGAAAGACGGAGAAAAAAGTGGGGGAAAAACAAATTTTCAGCGAAAATTAAACTGGGTCTTTTAAACATCAGACATCAGTGTTGCCCACCGAATGGGGAAAGTTCTCTGCTGGAAAAACAGACCCTCTTTGTGCTTTGTGAAAAAAAAACAAAAACTCAGTTTTTTTTCAAAGAAGAAAGTTTTTTAAGACGGGGGGAAAACCGACATTTTCATCGTGAAGCCCTCCCCAAAACTCAATGCGCAAAACTTTGGAAATAAAACGTCCCCCTGCGGGAGTCTGCATGGCCCTTTCGGGGGAAACCTGTTCTGTCGATGGTGGACCTCAGGTGATTCCATTGAAGAGGGGGACATGCAAAAAATTGCGAATGCTGATGGAATCTCCTAGGTGGCTGTTCCAAGCCAAAATTCCCCAGGCACAGCAGAGAGGGGGTACACGACAGGCAGGCAGATGGGGGGAACAGCCAGACGAGGGGGAGTCTACGAGGGAGGGGGGGGCCAGACCCAGCCCTTCCCCCTCCACACGCGTGGGGGGCCAGGGTCGATGAGAGGGGGTCCCAGCGGTCAGGGCAGGAGCCTGTCTACTTTTTCCCCAGAAGGGGGCCAGGCCAAAAAAAATCAACGCCTTCAAGAAAGGACAGAAAGCTGTGTGGTGAGCAAGTCTCCAGAGCGAGGGGATTCTTCTCCCTCCTCCCCCGCTGCTGACCTTTCACCGGCCGTCCTCTAGAGCGGGGACGAACGTGCACCCCGGATTATAAAGGGCCAGGAGGTTTTTGAAGCAACTCTCATTCTGATGTCTGTGTGGAATGCAATGCAAAAAAAGAGAGATGTCAAAAAAGCAAGAGGGATTGAGGAGATGAAATAAAGTTTTTAGCTTCCACCACAACCTTCCCCTGCATCTCTAGAGAGGGGACTTCGTGCTCTGTGCTGTGTGTTGGTGTGTGGTTGGTTGTGGGCGGGGCGGGGGGGCAGGCGTTGCGTGCGTGGTTTTTGTTGTTGGGCGTGCGTGCGTGGTGTTTGTGTGTGGTTTGTGTGTGTGTGTGTTTGTGTGTGTGTGTTGTTGTGTGGGTGGGTTTGGCGGTTGTTTTTTGTGTTGTGGTTTTGTGTGCGTGGGTCGTGGGTGGGGGGCGCGCGCGGGGCCGCGTGGCGTGGTGTATGTTTGGTTGGGGGGTTGTCTGTTGGGGAGGGGGGGGGGGGGGGGGTGGGGCCCCCGTGAGTCTGTAGTGTGTGTGTGTGTGGTGTTGGGTGGGGAAAATTGCGCTGGCGTGCGGAATTATTAGCCAATTCCCCCCAAATTTTTGAGGGGAAAGCCGATGGAAGGTTTTCTGGTTTTTCCCTTTTTGGTTCAGTTTTTTTCTTCTTCCCCAAACATTGTGGGGGGGCAGGGCGGTAAATTTTTTGGTGCTTGGTCGCGCGGGGTTTTCCCTTTTGGGGCAAAATGGTCGCCCCACGGGGGTTTTTTTTTTTTGGGTTTTTGGGTTTTGGGGTGGTGTGGGGGTTGGGGGGTTTTGGCGTTTGGGGCTTTGCCCGGGGTAGGGGCAAAATTGGGTGTGCCCCCCCCGGGGGTTTTTTTTAGGTCCGGGTTCGGGGAGGCGTGGTTGAGCATGGTTGGCTTGGTTGGGGGGTTTTTTCCCTTTTTCCCGGGGAGAGGCCGGAGGGGAGTGGGGGGGGGGCTCTCGCGGTGTGTTTTTTTATGTCTGGATGGGTGCCCCCTTTTTGGGGGGCGCATGTTGGGTGGGGCGGGGGGGTTGAGTCTAGCCCCAGCGGGGAGAGGAGCGGAAAAGAGGAAAAGTGGGGGTTCTTGCGCGGGGGGGTTTCCCCAGGGAAAATTTTTGTTAAAATTTTTTTGGGGCTAATTGCCTTTTTACAGTGTTTGGGGCTGTAATTGGTTATGTTGTGTGTTAGAAAGGAACCGTGAGGGGAGGGAGGAGAGGAGAGAGAGAAAAGGAGATGTGTGGGGAGGAGTGGGGTATTATGAAAATTTTATTTTCGATGGGAGTAAGGGTTTTCTGCAATAAATTTGCTTTCTTTCCCCCCCCCCCACCCCTTTGACTTATTTAAAGGGAAACAGTTTTTCCATATAAATTTTTATGTGTTTTTGTGTAAGGGGGGGGTGAGAGGAAGGGGGGGGGGGGGGAGGGAAGGGGAGGGATTGTAAGGGAGATTTAGTGATTTAGTTATAGAAAAATATGGGGGGTTTTATATGGTATGGAGAGTAATTTTTTTCCCCCCGGGCGGGGGAAGGGAAGGGGCCCCCTTTGTTTTTTGAAATTGGTTTGTATTCAGTGGTGTTTTGTTTATAGTATAATATTGTTGAGGGGTGTTGGTTTTTTTTGAGGGGTTTTATGGTGTTTTGGTTTTTTTTGGGGTGTAAAGTAGTTGGAAAGTGGGGGTGTTGGCGGTGTAGTGTTTTTGGTTATGTAGTATAGTAGTAGTAGTTTTTGTAGTATGTGTAGTAGTAGTAGTGTAGTAGGGGAGAAAGAGGAGAGTATATGTGATTTGGTTGGTGGTTGTAGGTATATTTAGTTAAGGGTTTTATTTAAAATAAAATAATTTTTTGGTATATATTATTTTAAATTGGTAGAGTGTGTGTTGTGTTTTTTTTGGTGTAATTATGTTTTTTTTGTAGTATTTTTTTTTAATATTTATGGTATTTTTTGTGAGTTTTTTGTTTGGTATGTAGGTTTTTGGTATTTAGTAGTAGTAGTATTTTGTAGTAGGGAAAGTGGTGTAGAGAGGGAAAAACAGCGGCGTAGTAAGTAAGTTAGTGTAGAGTATAGTAGTGTTTTAGGTAGTTAGTAGTAGGGTTGGTGGTGGTTGGGGGGGGGTGGTGGTGGTGGTGGTAGTAGTAGTAGACATAGTACGAGAAGAAGTAGTGGTAATAGTGTAGTACCCGCGTAGCAGAGAGCAACAGCACAACGGCAGCGGTGTAGTAGTAATAGTATTGGTAGTAGTGGGTGATAGTAGTAGTTAGTATAAGTAGGTAGTATAGTTTTGGGTGGTGGTGGTGGTGGTAGCAGTATAGTTGTAGTGTGTTTAGGGTTGACATAAAGATAAGGGGAAGAACTTGTTAGGGGGAACAAACACAGACCATTGCTCATGAACGGTGTTCAAGTGTTTTTTTCCTGTGCTCTATGCACTTTTAACTTTTTGAAAATATTTATTTTTGTCACAACTTTTTTGTTTTGTTTTTTTCTAGTATATAGTTGCATGCTTGATGCTTAAAAATAAAAATAAAAGTATTTTTTTTAAAGACCTAGTGAAAAGTATTGCTTTTTGGTTTAGCTATTTTCAAAGAAATAACTTATAGGGATGTTTTCTTTGTACTTGAACTGCCAAGGGTTAGGTAATTTTAAAAAGAGACGTGATTATTCCAATACCTGAAGCAAAAGCCCCATTCAGTTTTTTGTTTACAAATATCATTTTGATAAAATTAAAAAATCTTTTGTTCGCAGAGTGGGCTACAAGTGTGTTTTTCTTCAAAATAGATCAAACTCCAGATGTGGAAAAACGTTCAATAATACATTTAAATTTTAAGATAAAAGAGGTAAAAGAGAGACCAGAATGGAACTTTGTAAAGTTTTATTTAGTTTATGGAACAGGATCTGCTTCTTGTTAATATTTTAGGACCCAAAGAGACACGCCTGAATTTTTTCACAAAATTTAAAAAATGTAGTTAAAGCTTTAAAAACGTAATATTTTTTGTGTTGGGGATTGGGGAACCCTTGTCTTGATCCCTCCCCTTTATTTCGATAATTTTAAAATATCAACAACCTAAAGCTCGAGAAAAATGGCTAAAAATTTGAAAATTTTCATTATCAGATAATTTGGGGGGAATACAACCCCAATTGTAAAAATTCACATGGGAAAGAAAATCCTTTTTAAAACAAAGGATTAGATTTTTTTTTCTCTCTTTTTACCTTATCTTTCTGTGGAAGAGCCCGATATCCCCTTGGAATCGATCAGTCATTCCTGATTGTTGGTTTAAATTTTTGGAACAAAAAGAAGTGAGGACGTACTGGTTTACAACCTTCCTAAGGATAGCATGTATACAAAGAAATTAATGAAATATTAACAATGTTATTGGAGGTAGCTGCTGAGCACTAGAGAAAGAAAATTGGAAGAATTTTCTGAAATAATATAAAGTTACAGTTCCTGAAAATTTTTTTTAGATTTTCTGCTGAGAAATTTTGGACAAGGACAAAAGCAATGCAACACAAAAAGAAAGGAAGGGGGAAAAAAACTGAAAAAATCAAATTTAAAGAAGTAAGAAAAAAGAAAAAAAAAAGTTGGGGGCATTCACAATTAAATGAAAAAGGGAGTGAAAATAAAAGCCATTAGAGAGTTAAATTTAAGGGGTTCTTCTTTTGATCAAAAGCTAGAGGGTAGAAAAAGGGAGAAAAGATCAAAAGTATTTTTTAATTTAGAAAAAAAAAATTATATAAGTAAATATATGCCTAAATTATTTAATGACAAGGGGGTATTAAATCGGGATTTCTTTTGGAAGTTAAGAATTTTATGAAAAACCTATATAAGAACGAAAGTAAAAGAAATGAGATTAAAAATCTAGTTAGAAGTTCCCAAACTATCAAGGAAGAAAAACAATTGCTTGAAGGGGAAATAACTTGGAGGGGGTGATGGCTCTTAGAAATATGAAACCGGGAAAAGCCCGGCTCTGAGGATTTACCTCAGAATTCTTCAGTTTTTTTGGAAACAACTTGGTTTTTTTGTAGTCAGAGCTTTTTAAAACGTCCTTTGAGAGGGGAAATTTAACAAACAACAAAAAGAAAGGGTATTTTCTGTACCCCAAACATGACAAAGGGGCCCCAAAAAATTTTAAAAAAAAGGAGGCCAATCCTTCTTAATGTTATTTTAAAATTGGCTCATCCTGTATAGCTAAACGAATAAAAACAGTTTTCCCAAAAAACCCTCAATGAAGATCGACGGATTTTTGCCTACAGAATATAGGAGAAATAAGATTGTTTATGATTGATTAATTACCTAAAAAATGAAAAACCTTAGGTATGTTAATTTCCATTGATTTTGAAAAGGTTTTGATTCTTAGTTGGAGTTCATTTCAAAGGGATTTAAAGCTTTTGGTTTGGAAAAAATTATTTGTTGGATTTTTAAACCCTTTAAGAAATATTAATCTACAGTTATATTAATGGACAGTGTCCTCCGGTTTAATACCACAGGGGCAGACAGGGGTGCCCTATATCCCATATTTATTTATTCCTCAGAGAAATTCTAGCAAATTTTGATAAGAGAAAAACCCAAAAATCAAGGTATTTTATTAAAGACAAGAATAAAGTTGCACAGTTCGCTGATGAAACAGCTAATAAATAAGGACGCAACATTTTGAAAGTCCCTGAAAACTTTAGATTATTTTGGAAAATGACTGGACTGTTTTATGAATAGAGAAAACTAAAGAATATGGCTTGGGGGCAAAAAATTTTTGATGAAGGATTGACCCATTTTAAAATTAACTGGAAACCCCAAAAAAGTTTTAAAAACTGGAATAGGGTTTACACCAAATTGTCACAATGTGAAAAAACTAAATATGATAACAAAATTCAGAAAAAAATCTCATTTAACATCTGGGTAAAAAGGAAAATTACACCTATTGGTAGAGTGGCAGTTTTAAAAAATTTTTTTCTTTTTCCAAAAATGTTATTTGGATATGTTACCTAATCCACCCAAAGATTATTTAAATATCTTCAGAAGCTAGGTTTTTTTAAATTTGTGTTTGGGAAAAAAAGCAAGATAGAATCCGAGAAAAACCACAATCAAACATTTTAAAACATGGAGGATGGGAATACCATTCTAATACGTATATAATGGGGTTAAAATTATAGGATAAAAAACTTAAACCGGATTCATAAGTGGAGTTTTATCTTGGAAGAGATTTGCCCCGTTGTCAAAGATCGGGGGTTAGCTACTGTAACCTATTTTGGAAAGAGTTCAAATGCATTCTGGATGATACATTTATGCATACAAAATGTTTAGCAGGGGGAAAATTCAACTTGTTGATTCTGAAAAATCTTTTTGACAGAAAAAAATTTTTCAACGAGAATTTTAAAATTGGGGGGAAAACTCTTTCAAGTGAAAGAAGGATGACAATGATATTTCGCATTGCGATCTAGTTGACGAAATTTTTAAATTTTTTTTGAATATGAACAATTTAAGAAGAAAAATTAAAAAATCAAGACAAAATTTTTTTCTATTTAGGTTGTGTTCAAGCGATTAAAAAATATTCCAAACGGACATAAAATAAATTAATAGTCAAATAACCTTCAAAAGGAGGTTTTATTTTGCAATTAAAAAGGGAAAAACCCCCCTTTTTATGACATTTGGTTGCGGGAAAAAAACAGCCAAAGTGTTCGTAAATGGGGAAAAATACAATATAGGTGATCCAAAAGGAGAAATATTTTTGACAAAGTACATAAAATAAAAAAATTAAAAAAGAAATGTTCCAGATAAAACGATCCACAAAATTCTAGAAAAAATAATATTTTGGAAAAAAAAGAAAATTTTTGAAAACACAAATGCAATTCAGTATTTTGAGAAAGAAAATGTTGAATTATTCTATGTTGCAGCAAAAAATTCTCATTTTTGGAAAGATTACAAAGCTTTTTCAGGAAAAAATTTTACCAATACACATGATCTAGTCCTGTCAAAGGAAAAGATTTTTTTGGATTTGATTTCGATCAAAGTATGAAATACTAATGAAAAATTAATCAATGCAAAAATTTTTTTTTTTTTACAGTCTAAGTACAAAAAAAAAGAACCTCATTTGGGTTTTTTGAAAAAACTGAAAAAATTATACAAACTAAAGAGTTTTGCTAAAAACAAACAGACTTATAGTGTTTTTGCAGGGAAATGGCAAAATTACAAGCAATAATTGGATGACAAACTTTTTTAAGAAATGTTTTTTTAGCATTTTTTTGTTGATATACTCAAAAAAGCGATCTGGTTTAAAACCATTTCCCGTTCTTTTTTTTGTACAGTTTTTTTGGTTGATTTAATTATTGAAATTCTTTCATAATTTAATATATTGCAAATCTTATATTTCTTGCTTTAACATAATGTTCATTTGTTCTATGTTATGCAAACAAATTATCTAAAAAAACATTTGTAAAAAAAATACTCTCTTTTAAAAAAATTTTAAAAAGAAAGAAAACTCGATTTACCAAAAAAAAATTTAAAACGTTTGTGGGTAACAATTTGCGAAAATTTTTAGTCCTATGGATTTGCCAATGGGCACTTTAACATTTTTCATGGATCGAACAAGTGTCTTCACTAATTATTGCAGTGTATTGTATTGTCATGACAAGTGTCACTTTTCACATAAAATTTTTGCAGTGTATTGTATTGATCTGACAAGTTCATTTTCACATAATTATTGTATTTTATCTGACAAATGTCATTTTTCACATATTATTGCGGTATATTGTATTGATCATGACAAGGTTTTATGTTTTACATAATTTTTTGCGTGTATTGTAAAAAAAAAAGAAAAAAAAAAATTCCTGGAAAAAAAAAAATAAATTTAAAAAAAAAAAACACAGGAAAAAAAGGTTTACCAACAGAAAAAAAAAATTTGAACAGAAATCAAGAAGGAAATCGTTCAATCTAGGGGAACTTTTAACAAATGAAATGATTTTTTCCAACAGTAAAATGCCACAAGACAAACCCATGTTTTGAGAGCCACGTAGGTCCATTCTTCTGTCGGATTGGTTTGGGGACCCTAGCCCAAAGGGCACAAACAGCATAGAAGCAGTGGGAAATGTGGGTTATCGAGAATATGAAAATTCATGGGCAAAAAGAAAAAACTAAGCAGAAGTAATGGAAATGGCGGGTACAAGAGATCCCCTTTTTTCAAACCCATCAGAGAAAGGGCAGCTCAAATTTTTCGGCCCTATAATCAGGGGTGACAGATAGAGAAAACTTTTTTGGGTGGGAAAATCGTGGAAAAAAAAGAGAGAGGAAGCAACGGCCCAAAATTTACAACAGCTTTAAAAAAATTGCAAAAAAAATAAAGAGGGCACACTGACTCATGAGGGGCCGAGAAAAAGGAAGAATGGAGAGCCATGACGTGGGGTTTGCAGGGCCAGACCCGAACTTGAAGAAGAAAAGAAAATATTATGTTTTTTTCTGAATAAAAATCTATTTAAAACCCCCCCCCCCCCCAAAAAAAAAAAAAATTAAATTTTAGTTTAAAAAAATCAATTTTTTTTTTATAATTTAAAAAAATTAAAAAAATTAAAAAAAAAAATTAAAAAAAAAAAAATTTTAAAAGTTTTTTTAAAAATATTTTAAAAAACAAAAATAGAGAAAAAAAAAATTAAACTAAAGAAAACTAGAATAAAAATAAGTTTAAATAGTTTTAAAAAAAAAAAAAACAATGCCCATTAAATGCTTAAGTTGATAAAGGTAACCGAAAATCCCTTTCTCTATTAAAAATATAACCTTTCTCGGATAATACCCCTATAACAACCCCGGGCGATAACAAACTTTTTTCAAAAAACAAAACAAAAAAACAAAAAAAAAAACCAACAACAAAAAAAAAAATGTAAAACGTCTCGGTATAATGTTTTTTGGAAAATCAATCAAAACCCAACTTCTTTGAAGCGTTTTAAAAACGTAAGGGCTTTTCATGCATAAAAAAGCCTTCAATATTTTAAAACCAAAAAACCCCCACACCACAAAACCCCCAACACACACACACAAAAAAACAACACACAAAAACACCACACAAAACACACACACACCCTTCGTCTAATACCCTTTTTTGAGTGAACAATTTAAAAACAAAGCAAAAAAACCAACACCACACACAAACACACCCAAGCACGCGCAAAACCACAACACACACACACACACCCAACACAAAACAACCCACACAAAACACACACACCCCACACACACACAAAAATCGCCCTTAATATCACTTTGATAACGACTAAAACGAAGCAAAAACAACAACAACAACAACAACACAGAACACACCCACACCCACACACACACCCCCAACACACCCCAACACACACACACACACACACACACACAAAACACAAAAAAAAACACAAACACACAAACCACTTTTTGGCTAATATCATTTTGAGTGAACAACGTAAAATCGAAGCAACAACAAAAACCCCAAAACACAAAACAACGCAAAACACACAAAAAAGCCCCGCAAAAACACACCCACACACGCAACCGCCGCGCAAAACACACAACCACACACACGCACACACACACCCACACCCACGCCCCCAAAAAAAAAAACACCCACCACACCACGACGCACAGACACACACAAACGCGCGCGCGCGCGCCCCGGGGCTTTTTAAACAATTTTTGAAAAAAAAAAAAAACCCCAAATAAAAAAAAAATTTTAAAATTTTGTAAAAACCCTTTTTTAAATTTCCCTGCTCAAAATTTTTTTATGCCTTTTTTCCCGGGGGTTAATTTAAAAATCTTGTTTCCTTTACGGGCCTCCCTGACTCGAATAGAAAAGTGTGCTACGGTTTGGGTTTTTTTTTCTTTTTATATTGTAAAGGTCGGGGTTTGGGTTTGTTTTTTTTTTCCTCTTTTTAATTTTTAGTGCTTGAAACATAGATTCCTCCTTGGACAGGGGCCTTGTAAGAGAAGAAAAGAGGCAGCCCAAAGGAAAGAGCGGGGAAGGTTTAACATCCCGAAGGAAAAGGCCCCTGGGAAATCAACAAAACCCGAAAAGGCAAACAGAGAGGGGAATGGGGGGAACGGGTTGTTAAGTCTTTGGGGGTTGCCCCCACGGCCCGTCAGACAAAACGGACAGTAGATAGGACATAGATTAACACGTCTGTTGTTTCTTTTAGGGGTAAATTTTTTTTGATTTTGTTTGTTTTTTTTGGGGTTGGGGCAAAAAGGAAAAAAAAGTTTTAAAAACCCTGAATTTTTTAAACCCCCCGATAAAGATTTTTTTGACTCGAAAAAAAAAAGCCTTTAATTTTTTTGTGTGCACCCCCCCCTCTCTCTCTCCTCTCAACTCCCCCTTCTTTTCCCCACCCTCCCCCCTTTTTATCTCTTCTCTCCTCTCTCCTCTTCGCCCGGGCTCCCCCATTCTCTCTCTCTCCCTCTCTCTCTCTCAATTGTGGGCACCCTTTCCCTTTATATCTGTGTAAAGCCTTTAGAAAAAGAAAATATTTTGGTTTCTTAATCATATTTTTTTAACTGATTTTATTGGGGTGGTTGTGGTTATACAATAAAAATTTGGTTTTTTTGTGCCCCTTTTTTTTTTCTCACAAAAAATACAAGCACTCGGCAACCCCCCCCCATGTATGGGCCAAGGGCCTTTTTTTAAATAAATCTTTCGGGGTTCGGTTGGGTTTCTCTCTCCCTCTCTCCTCCCCTCTCTCATTCTTTTCCTCTCTCTCTCTCTCTCCCCCATCTCTCTCCCCTTCCTCTCCCCTCTCTCTTTTCTCTATTCTTCCCCCTTCCCCCCCCCCCCCAAACCTCTCTTTTCTCTCTCGATTTTTTTCTTTGCCGACTCCACTCTCCCGAAAGTCCTTTGGATGAGACTAAAAACCCCAAGACCCCGTGTGCGAACACACCAGAACATTTTGCGCAAAAACTTTAAATCCCTTTCGCTTTTCGGAAAAGTAGGCCTTGGTGTGCGGGGGGAAAACTGAGACAAAATTGCCCAAAACTGCATACACACGGGGAGGAAAAAAAAGCACATGAGTGCTTTTTCCCAATTACCCTCCAAAAAAAAAAAAAATTCTCTCTCTCCTTTTCCTCCTCTCTCTCTATCTTCTCCCTCTCCTCCCCTCCCCTCATCCTCTCTATCTCCCCCTCCCCTCTTTCTCTCTCTCTCTCCTCTCCTCTCTGCCATCTCCCTCTCCCCTTTCTTCCTCTCTCTCTCTAAACTCCTCCTCCTCCCCCTCTCTCCTCCTCTCCGTATGTGGTATGGGGTTTGATTTGTGTGTGTGTGGTGTGGTGTTTTGTGTGTGGTGGGTGTTTTGGGGGTGTGTTTTTGGGAAATTCGAAATTCTCCCACTTTAAAAAGGGAAAAAAGCACGGTGCGGGCAAGTAAAAACTGATTGTTTTTTCAAAACAAACCTTCAGTAGTGAAAACAATTTTTAAAAATCGAAAAGGGCGCCCATATCAAAAAGTTTTTTTGGGGTAGTCAGATTAAAATTTTTTCTATACCATTTTGTCCCAAATCCCCGTCCCATTTCCATAAAAAATGGGTTTTAGGGATTAAAAAGGTAAAAAATTTTTCATTCTCCCCCTTTTCCTCTCTCCCCTCTCTCTCTCTTCCTCTTCCCCTCTCTCAAATTCCCCTCTCTCTCTCTTCTCTCTCTCTCTCTCTCCCCTCTCCTCTCTCTCCCCCTTCTCTCCCCAAAACCGCGCGCGCGCGCGCCACACACACACACAAAAAAAACACACAAACACCCCACACACCCACACACACAAACACACGACCACGCACGCACGAAAATTTCACAAATCGGGTGTGTCCCACGGGCAAATTCAAAATCTAAAAAAAGTTCAAACCCTCCCACTTGCTAAAACTTTTTACGCCCATAAGCCGATTCGCAAGGTATCTGTCCCTGAAGCAACTTCCAAGCTTGTCACATCTCTCATTTTTCACTTTAGACTACTGTAATTCTTTTTTGGCCCTGGCCTACCACATCATCTATCCACTCTTTTCAACGCAAACAAAACTCGCAGCTCGACGGGTCCTAAGAAAAAAAAACTGAACAAAATAAACTCCCTTCTGCGATCCTTAAACGGGTTTGCCTGTCTACAAAGACGGGAGTTAAAACAATACCCTCAGTTTTCAAATGCTCCAAAAAATTCGCACCCCCTTAACTCGGTAACTTTTTCCCCACCTGTAAACCCCCATCCCGTTCCCTTCGTTAGCCGCGTTACTTTGTGTTTTCCCGGAACACCCATTTTAAAAACCCAAACCACTTTTTGGCCATCGCTCCTTCTCTGTTTCGGGTCCATCCACCTGGAATACCCCCCTCTTTCACTTCGCCAAAACCTTCACTTATCCCTTCAAACCCAGCCTAAAAAACCATTTAAATTTCTCCCTTGAGATTTTTCCCCCCGCATATCTGCCCAAAAATTTTCAACAGAAATCTTTCACCCTTCTAATTTTGGTTTTTCCGGGCTGTTGTGTGTGTGGTGGGGTGTTTGTTGGTGTGGGGGTTGTGTTGTGTGGGGTGCGGGGCGTTTTTGGCGTGTACGTGCGCCCCGAAATATTTAAACCCGTTTTCATTATTTTAAAGGAGATTGAAATCCTGTAAATGATTGAGGAAAGCCCTTCGTTTTTTTTTTTTTTTACAAGATTCAGCGCTATATAAATTCCATTATTTATTATTTTTATTTTTAAATATTTTTAAATTAAATAACAATATCAAAACACCACAAAAAATAACGAAATGACATAAAAGGGCCCAAAAAACAATGAGGTTTTGGACCCATCTAGAAAAACAAATCCTTTTGAAAATCATGTGCTAAGAAGCTATTTTTAAGAATTGGTAAAAAAATCTATGAAAGGGAAAATGTATTTCATCCTGGAAAAAAAAAAGGAAAAGTAAAGAAAAAAAAAATTTCAAGGTTCCCGTGAGTTCTGCATTTTACCAAGAGAAATTCCCGGTCCTGTAAAATGAAACATATTTTAATAAGAACAAAAAACAAACACAAAAAAGAAAAACAAACAATAATACAAAAGAAATTTAAAACAACTTTTGGGGAAGTATATAAAAAAATAAAAGGGGGGAAACATGATTTGGTAATTTTTTAAAAAAAAAATCAATAATCAGCGTCTAAAAGACGTCATTTTTTGGCGACTATTCTTAAGAATATCAAGTTAAAATTTAGACTTAAATAGGTTTTACATTCTTCTCTCTCCCCCCTCTTTTCCCCCAACCCCCCCCCCCCCCCCCCCCCCCCTTTCTCTCTCTCTTTTCTCTCCCTTCTCCTCCAATTTAAACCTTTTCACCTCTCTCTCCTCTTTTCTCTCTCTCCCCTCCCCTCTCTCTCCTCTCTCTCTCCTCTCCTGGAACTGGAACTGGGAAAAGGAACCCGGGTCTGGAACTTTGGAAAAGGATTTTTAAAAAAAAAACAAAAAAAAACAAAAAGGCCTTTAGGGCCCAAGAAGAAAAAATGGAGAAAACAAATTTTTAGAAAAAAAAAACCAACAGAAGAAGAAAAGAAGAAGAAAAAAGGACCAATGCAGGAAAACAGCAAGAATTGAAAACAAAAAAAAAAACAAAGAAAACAAGGATTCAACAACAACAACCCAAAAAACAACAACAACCAAAAAAAACACCAAAGAAAGAAAAGACCAGAACAATTTAAAACAAATAAGAGAAGAAAAAATTGAAAAGAAAACGTCAAAAAGGGAAAAAAAGGGGGGCAAAAATTTGAAGCAAAAAAGGGAAAAACAACACAACAAAAAAACTCAATAACAAAAACAAAAAAAACCCAATAAAACAAATCAGGAGGGAAAAAAAAGGGAAAATGAAGAACAAAAAATATGAATTATTAATAGCAAAGGGGGGGAAAAAAAAAAAGCGGAGGGAAAAACAAGAAGGAGGGGGAGGAAATGAAAAAGGGAAAATAATTTTTTTTAAAAAAAGGGAAATAACAAAAAAACAAGAATGGAAAATGGAAAAAAAAAAAAGAGTAATTTGAATAAAAGTAAAAAGCAAAAAAACAACCCAACCCAAAAACAAAAAAACAACAACAACAACAAAAAAACAGAAGACAAAGAAGGGAAAAAAAAAGAAGTGGAACGGAAAGAGAGAGAGAGAAAGAGAGAAGAGAGAGAGAGAGAAAAGGAGAGAAGAGAGAGAGAGAGAGAGAGAGAGAAGAGAGAGGAAGGAAAAGAGAGAGAGAGAAGAATGAAAGAATGAAAACCCTTTTTGTTTTCAAGGGGGAACGGAAAAAAAGCATACACATACTTTTTTTTTTTATTCACCCTGCCCTAAATTGGGACTATAAACCAAAAAAAAGGGGGAAAACCCCCACACAAAAAAACGACAACATGGGGTTTAAAAAAAAAATAATGTATATTCAACAATACATAATCCCTAACTGAACTGAAATTTGATGTCAAACGATACACACACACACACACAAACACACACAAAAAAACACCACACACACACACCACCCACAACCACACACACACACACACACACAAAAACAAAAAAAAAAAAAACACACAACACACACAGATATTTTGTTTGTAATTGGGTTTTTTTCTTTGTTTTGGGTTTTTTCTGGCTCTTTTTTTAAGGGTTTAGCTTTTTCTTCCCCGGGGGGGTGGGGGGGGTGGGTGGGGGGGGGGGGGGGATGGGGGGCTGCCTTGGGTTTTCCCTTTTAGGGGAGGGGAGGGGGGGTTGACACATTAAGAAAAAGTTTTTGGGGTTTTTTTACGTGAAATTCCCTATTTAAATTTTATTTTCATTTTTTTATTGGGAAATTAAATGATTTTGTTAGAAATTGATTAAATTTTTTTTTTCCGTTGTTTTTTGTATTTAATAGGTTTGTAAATTAACGGTGTTTTTGTTTTTTTTCTATAATTTTGGTTTTTTTGTTTTTTCCCATATTTTTTATTTTTAAATTTTTTTTTTATCATTTTCCCCATGCATTGATCCCCCCGAAATTCCTTCCCTGTACAGAAACCCAAATACACCCCCTCCCTTGAAAACTCAACAAACCCCCCTCCCCCCCCGAGAGAGAGAGAGAGAGAAGGAGAAGAGGGGAGAGGAGAGAAGAGAGAGAAGAGAAGAGAGAGAGAAGAGAAGAGAAGAGAGGGGGGGGGGGGGGGGGGGGGGGGGGGGGAGATTTTTAAAGAAAGAAGACTTTTTAAAAAATCGAAAAACAAAAGGGGCAAAGGAAAAAGTGCAATAAAAATTTTTTTTTAAAGGGGTGGAAAAGTAAAAGGTTTAAGAAGACAAAAACCAAAAAGAGGAGAAAAGAACGAGACAAAAAAAGAGGAAAGGGAAAAGGAGACTACATCTTTTTAAAAACCCTTTTCAAGCTAGAACTATAACACAGCTTTATTGGGGTATGTTGGGGTTTTCCCCCCCCCCCACATCTATTTAAGATTTTTAGATTAAACATCTACATGTTTAAACCCAACATTTTAAACCCAAACCATCCTGAGGGGAAAACCAGAAACCATTCCCCCGTGGCTCCCACAAGAACATAGGGGCCCTGCTGGACCCTTTGGACCCTTTTTAGGAATCATTACGGGGGTGAGGTTTTCAGAACCCGAAAAGAAAAAAGGGAAATTTTATTGCGCTATATCCTCAAAAAAACAAATCAAAGCGCAAAAAAAAAGTATAAAAGGGGAACCAACACTGGGGAACAACAACCTTCAAAGTCGCTCGCCTACATCCAAGTTGCAAGAGCAGTTTGGAGGAAAGATTGAAAGGGTTTAACTTCGACAGAGAAGGCAAATGGATTGGCACATCCTCCGAAAGACCAAAAAGCATTGCCACTGGACCCCAAAAAAGGGAAAGGGGAAAGAAAGGGAAACCAAAAGCAACGTGGAGGAGGGCTGTAGAAAGTAATGAAGGCCCCTGGGGAAACACTCTTGGGGGTCCCGTGACTAGTTGGGCCCCCGGAAGGGGGTGGAAGCGCTTTTTTTGCTGC
Source organism: Rapana venosa (assembly GCA_028751875.1). Classification (NCBI taxonomy): domain Eukaryota; kingdom Metazoa; phylum Mollusca; class Gastropoda; order Neogastropoda; family Muricidae; genus Rapana; species Rapana venosa. The sequence continues at coordinate 74,904,744 of CM054139.1, forward strand.
CCTACCACCACTGGGGGTAATGGGAATGAGGAAAAGAGGGGAACCAAAGGGTGAAGAACCACCCCCAAAGCCCCCCAAAAAATATAAGCCCACAAAGTGGGGATTTTTGTAAGTATCAAAAAAAAGCCCCCGCAAGAACCCCCTTTTCCCTGGCGCTGATATTTTGGGATGACCACGAAAAATGGTACACAGGGCCCCAAAAATAAGCTGAAGACCCAAAAACCAGAAAAGAAATCCCCCCTTTGCGGGTTTAACAGGAAAAGCTGAAGGACCCGAACGCTAAATCTTTAAACTGAGAAAAGGGGCAGAATTGCACATTTAAATTTTTCCCCCAAATGACATAAAAAACCCACTGAGACCTTTAGCAAGACCATTCAAAGGGGACAGCGCTGGGGAAACCCGGGAAAGAAAGGAAAAAGAATCAACCCTGGGGGGACCAACGATACCTGGACCTGTGCGAAACAACGTAGGGGGCTAAAGCCAAAAGAAAAACAAAAAAACCCAAAAAGGGGCCGAAGAGTATAGAACAAATCCAAAAAGGCAATCAAAAAAGAAGATGACTGAGGGCCCCGGGGGAAAAGGATGTCAGAACAATGCTCCCAAGGTTTAGAAGGCAATGGCGAAAGGGACACAAGGGGGGCCTTTCCAAACCACAAGGTACTAACCAAGTCCCAGCAGCCAAAGACCCCCTTATTGAAAAAAAAGAGGGGGCATCCCCTTTCAGAGAGCGCCACTTTATGAAGCGATGGACAGAATATTGGGAGAACCTTAAAAACTACAAACTGAAGACTGATCCGAACAAACCCTTTACGAGCAAGATCCCCGACCCTCAGATCCTGAAAGCACACAAAGGGGCTGGGGAAAGAGATAGAAGAAGCATAAAATCCTTTTAAAAAAGGGGCAAGTCGCCAGGGATTGACAACATCCCGGGTGAGCTCATCAAGTACGGGGGCCCAGAATGATCAAGGCACTACAATCATTTTGCCAACCATCTGGACCAGGGAAAGAGTGGCCTAAACAGTGGACCAAATCCAAACATAGTTCCCCTTCCAAAAAAGGGGGAAAACCCGAAGAAGTGCCCAAAAATTTCCCGAAAAATCATCTGAAAGCCCTCCAAGCAAAGTTATGCTAAAGCTTTTCCTTGAACAGGAAATGAAACCCCAACAGAAGAAATCCATCAAAGAACAGGCAGGAATCAGACCGGTCAAGCACGTCGAGCAGATCTTTTAACACAGAATGCTCATTTGAGAAGCACCCCCCCAACATAACTAAAAGCCAAAAACAAATTCATTGACTTTAAAAGGCCCCGACCAGTGTGGGAAGAAGCTCTGTGGCAATCATGAGAACTATAACTTCGACAGGACCTGATTTAAGTCATCCAGGCCTGTATGACAGCCCCACAGCGCAAATCCTCATGGGGGAGAAACGGGAGTTCTTCCCGGGCTTCAGTTGGGGTTCGACAAGGCTGGCCCCCCATCCCCCGTTCTTTTCAACGTGTTTTCCCGGGGAAACATCAAAGCAAGGGGGCCCCCCTTTACTTCAAGACCAAAATCCAATAGGGGGAAGGCCCCTCTGCAATCTTTGATTTTGCAGACGATAAATTATCTCATGGGGGGGCCCCTTTAAAAGAACTCCCCGGGTCTCACCACCAGAAATGGAAAAACATCACCAATGCCCCCCGGTATGGAGATCAGCACGGAAAAGAACAAGATTCTAGTGAATAGTACCACACCGACCCACTCCCACCAGCATCAAGATGAGTGGCGAGACACTAGAGGAGGTGGAAACTTTCAAGTACCTTGGAGCAGTCATCACCAAAGAAGGTACGAGCACACAAGAGGTGAAGATCAGACTTGCTGTGGCACTCTCCTCCATGACTAAGCTGGCGAAAGTGGGAGAAACCAAAAACATCAGAACCCACACTAAGGTCAGACTCTACAAGGCACTCGTCACATCCATTGCCTTGTACAGCTGTGAAGCATGGACACTCACTGCCGATTTAGAACATCGCATTCAAGCCTTTGAGATGAAGTGCCTCAGGCGGATCCTGAACATCACCTAGAGAGACCGTTAAACCAACGACTACGTCTGGCAGCAGATCGAGGCACTGGCTGGCAAACAAGAACCATTGCTAGATACAGTCAAACGGAGGAAATTGAAATGGTTTGGCCACACAACAAGGCATAACAGCCTGTCAAAGACAGTCCTGCAGGGAATGGTGGAAGGAGCAAGGAGGCAGGGACGACCACGCAAAAGCTGGATATCCAACATCAAGGAGTGGGCCGGCCTCACTGTACCAAACCTCCTGAAAGCAGCCCAGGACAGAACCATTTGGCGGTCCACTTGCAGCGTCCGTGCGGGTACCCCAACGGTCGTCCCGACCAAGGGATGATGATGATGATGATGATGATGATGATGACAAAGTGCAAGTTCAAACGCAGCAGCTTTGTGCACAGGGCGCGAAGTCTTGAGAGGCTGGATCCTGAACTGATGCAACAAGGGAACAAAGAAGTTCCCCGAAATCAGAGACACAGTTCCTAAAATCCTGACACAGGAACGCAGTCAGAGCATGTGAGAAAAGTACTTACCCTAGAGTACATGGAAGAGACCTTTCCAAGCGAGCTCCGGAGACATTCAGTTACAGCTGGATCAGCAGAGAACGCTGCCAGGGTGGCGGAGTCTTCATTATAATCATTAAAATATGGCAGAGAAATCCACCAATCAGTACCAACTGGAAAGTTCTCAACAAACTTCAGGGCTGAAGCAGATGCACTGTTGACAGCAGCCACTACACTTTGCACCAACAGAGAGGCAATTCACCCCAGAGATGTCATCTTCTCAGACGTGTTGTCTGTACTTCAGACCATTGAAAACTCACAGAACAAGGAACTGAACGCCCTTGCCTCCGCTCTTGTTGCTCTGCAGCATTCCACTGAGCATTCAATCATTAGTGGGTTCCTTCACACTGCAGCAGCTATGACAACGAGAAAGCTGATATATATATATTTTTTTTTCATTCTTTTATTTCGAGGATAATGGAACAAGAACTCATGTGCGTGTTTACATCAAGTCCCCGTGTGTATGCAGTTTTGTATATTTTGTCATCCGTTCCCACCGGCACACAATAGCCCATTCTTCCGAAAAGCTGAACGGGTCATAACATGTGCGCAAGATGCTCTGCGTGCGTTCGACACTCGGGACCTCGCTTTATAGTCTCATCCGAAGGACTTTTTTTTTTGTTGGGGGGGGGGGGGTAGTGGAGTCGGCAAATGATGTTACTGGCGAAGGTAGGAAGTCAGGTACCTCAAAAGGAGCAGCAAGCGGCGTACGAAGAAGCAAAGACAATACTGAAGGAAAGCAAAAAGAGAAGATGGCTTCAGCATCACCCTAAATTTAACATTAAGAATGACTACTACCTCCTGCCCAGAGAAGACCAAGTGACCATTGTGAGACTTGACTTGACTTGATCCACGTTTGAGACCGGTGGTCTGTCGTGGGTTTCCCGGAGACTGAGGACTGGACACTGCAGATTCAGATATTACATGTTCACCAAGTTACACACTGCTGATTCAGAGGCGTGCCCATGGCTTACTGACTTGCCAATGAGGGACATGCTCTTTGGATCCCTGGAGGGTCTTCAGGTACCACAGCATTTGTCAGAGCCTCTGTCTATTCTGAGTGTTCCACGAGGAAGAAGAAGAAAGAGGAAAAGGAGAAGGAAAGAGAGAGGAGGAGGAGATGTGATGTGGTGTGGTGTGTGTGTGTGTGTGTGGTGTGTGGTGTGTGATATGAGGAATGTGATAGCTGGTGGGATAACAAACACAAAATATATGTTTAGGCCTACATGAAATAGCATTGGTTAGGATAGTTCGTTCGTCGGAGCGTTTGTACGCTCGCTGTATCGTTTATTCGTCTGTTATTAGTTATTTTGTTTGTTTGTAAGCGAGTGAGTGAGTGAGCAAGTCAGTCAGACTTGTTAGTTTGTATGTACATTAATAAGAAACAGATTGAAAGTATTGTAGGTTACTTTGGAAAAGCTTGAAGTATTGTAGGTTACTTTGGAAAAGCTTTGAATGCTGGACTGAAGCCATGAGTGTTTAGCAGAAAACATATTTAAAAGTAGGTTAAAACTACAGATATAATAGCATGTATATCTTATTCCAACCATTATAAACCAGCATAAATGTAAAAATATTTTTTTATAGGTTATTTTATTTGGTTTCCTTTTCTTTCATTTAATATCTGCGTTATTAGCATTTCCACAATGGCGGGTTTCCTGTCAAGAACTTTTGATAAATGAAGTCTTGGATTGCATGGGTCCTGGGCTTATTGTGGGCTGTTTGGATCGTTCTTGTCATATTTGTCGTCTACATACTGCGAGGACCTCTTAAACTGACGGAAAATAGTTTCCTATGGTAAGTGTGCAATGATTGCATTCGAGTCTGTTATACGAATTTTCTTGTAGTGGCAGACGACGTTACGTAGACTGCTACTGTGCTAAGTGCTACACACAGTCTTAGCGCAGCAGACGAATCATATACACGTGTATACAGATATATTATGTAATCTCGGGAACTCAGGCAAGAAACCGTTGTGTGTCAAGGGATTGTTTCAGTCTCTAGTTGTTGTTTTTTCTATATTAAGCCAGATTTGATCTGTACTAATGTAGACACATCAGTAATGCTAAGTAAAGTTCTTGATTGAAAACACATCGAATTTATAAGACTAGAAAAAAGATCGAATAACACCTGTCAGCATTTCATGTAGGCAGACATGTAATAGGTTTGGCAAATGGAAGCCACTGTGTGTGTGTGTGTGTGTGTGTGTGCTCCGCACTAACTGCACACACAGATCCATTGATACATAGTACTGTAACTATGCATGTGACATATCAGTACATCATTTGCTCATCAGTTTGTGTGTCACTTGTGTGGTGTGTCAGTACTGTCACTGTGTGTGTGCACATGCATGTGCATGCATATGTGCATGTATGTGGCATGTATGTGTGTGTGTACACACACGTGTGTGTGTGTGTGATTGTGTGTGTGTATGGGTGTGTGTGTGTGTGTGTGTGTTGTGTGTGTGTGTGTGTGTGTGTGTGTGTGTAAGAGAGATAGAGAGGGGGGAAGAGAGACTACAAATTATACAAAAGAAAGAGACAACATGCCAGTACATGAGAGAGAAAGAGAAAAAGTTAGAAAGTCACGTGTGGGTGTGTGTTGTGTGTGTGTGTGGTGGTGCGTGTGCGTGACTGGTGGTGTGGGTGTGTGGTATACTGTGTGTGTGTGTGCACATGCGTGCACACGTGATCCTCAGATACATAACTTAATGTATGCCGTGACATTGAATGCATGTTTGGCTTCATGAAGCTCAGTGTGTGGGGTGGGGTGGTGGTGGCGCGAGTGTGGTGCGCCTGGCTGCACGCATGCTGTGTGTACAGTGGGTGTGTTGGGGTAGAGGGGGGGGGGGGGGGGGGGGGGGGGGGGGGGGGGGGGGGAGAGGCTACAACTTAGTAGTAACTCAAAATTATTTCAGGAATAATAGGTGTGTGTGTATACATACATGTATGTATGTATGTATGTGTGTCTGTTTGTATACATGTTAGTTCTCCAGTTGTGTGTGTGTGTGTTATATCATTAACTAAATACTAGTAAATAGGGATATCAGATGGGAAAGTTAATTTTAACATACTGGTTTTTAAAAAAAAATTCTTTTATATCGAGGATAATGGAATAAGCACTTATGAGTTATGTGCTTTTTTATGTCCAGTCCTCGTGTGTATGCAGTTTTGTAAATTCTGTCATCTGTTCCCATTGGCACACAATGGCCTACTCTTCCGAAAAGCAGAACAGGATTTTAATGTGTGCGCAAGCTGTTCTGCATGTGTTCACACACGGGGCCTCAGTATATATACTATAGTCTCTACTCTCATCCAAGTTTGTGTACATGTATACATGTATGTATACATTTACATGTGTGTGTGGTGGTGTTGTTGTTGTGTTGTTGTTTTGTTGTTGTTGTTTACAATGTGAGAGAAAGAGATTGATCAGGGAGCTCCAGATTCACACACGCACACACACATACTCAATTGTCAACTATAGAGAGAGAGAGAGAGAGAGAGAGAGAGAGAGAGAGAGAGAGAGAGAGAGAGAGAGAGAGAGATTGAGAGAGAGAGAGAGAGTGTGTGTGGTGTGTTGTGTGTGTGTGTGTGTGTGTGTGTTGTGTGTGAGCAAGTCGCTTTAGAGAGACTGCTTTGGAAAATGTACACACCTGGTCTATCACAATAACCATTAGTGGCATTACTCATTAGCTTTTAGTTTTTATACAGTTCCAGCCACTCTCTGAGTATCTCGGTATGGGAGAATGAGAACAAAGGGAATAGTTGAATATATTTATGGTCCTTTCCTTGCTTCTAGTTTTACCCTGCAAATTTTACTTCTGCCCATTTCTTTTGTGTGATAATATCTATCAAGTATCATATAAAATAAAGTCTGTCGTGCAAACTTGCGACTATAATTTTCTTCTTCTTTCTTTTCTAGGTAAATCTAAATTTATCCAGTGTCAAATTGCTGCAGGTCTCACCCCCCCCCCCCCCCCCTCCATTCCTAGGCAGCTAGAGCTCTGACTCTGAGTCTGAGGTTCACAAAATAGGTAACATTTTGCGATTCAAGTGACTGTTTCAGTGTTTTGCCCTCCATTAACTAATTAGCATCATTCTGAGTTCAGGAAAAGATATAAACTGGACACCATGTGTAATTGTGTTTTCTAGATTTTGTCATCTGTTCCTACCGCATAATACACTAATTGGCCTACTCTTCCAAAAGGAGAAACGTGATTTCAATATGTGTGCAAGATGTTCTGCATGCATTCAGTATTATACATTAGCGTGGACCATGGTTTTTGATCTGAAGTACTTTAGGGAAGTGAAGTCAGAACTGATGTTAAGGAAAAATCTCCTTGAAACTGAAAGTGAAACTACTAACCTAAGCCTAAGGGCATTTCAGTGGTGTTTCAAATCTGCCCCATAAGATCACTAGCTCAGTGCTTTAACCACTAGGCAGTCCCATCTCATGATGGTTTTTTTTTTAGATTGGTTTAGTTGTTTTTTCTTGCTCAGTAGTTGCTGCATGGTTTTTCACTGCATGTGTGTGATTTTTGGAAAAGGGTCTGATATAGTCTAAATTAGATGTCAAACTATTGTATACTTGTGCTTAACTGTGTGTGTGGTGTCTGTGTGATGTTTGTGTGTATATATATAAGATTAAAATTATGTGTGCCTCTGTCACAGTCTGTATGGTGTGCTTCTAATCTCTCTCTCTCTCTCTCTCTCTCTCTCTCTCTCCTCTCTCTCTCCTCTCTCTCCTCTATAATATATATATATATATATATATACATATACATGTGTGTGTGTGTGTGTGTGTTTGTATGTGCATGCATGCATGTGTGTGTGTGTGTGTGTGTACATGATGTAACCTACATGTGTTACATGTGTGTGAAGTAATCATATTTGTTTTACATCAACTGATCAGGATTATATATATATATATATATATATTATAATATATAATATATTTTTATAAATTTCTCCTATTATGCCAGGGTATGTCTGTTCACTGTGTTCAGTGTTTACTTAATTACTATTTAGTCCATTCCATTTCCAGTAAAATCATTCAAACAGTACATTATTCTATAGACACTAAGACAGTGAGTAAGACACTAACTAGACTAAGTAAGACAGTCTCAAGCAGATCCTTCTTGAAAAATACTTTTGTTGCTATATATATATCCTAATCCCTCTCATATTAAAATAATTAGGCCAGCAAAGTGTTCATGCAATTCACCAATCAGTAATTGCTTTTAAAAAGAAACACAGCCTGAAGTTTTTTAGTCTTTTATATTCCATCTGAACTTCTTGTTGATCTTTTTATTTTTTTTGTTTGTTTGTTGTTGGGTTTTGTTTGGTTGGTTTGGTCGTTTTGTGTTTGTTTTTCTTTTTGTTTGTTGTTGGGTTTTGTTTAGTTGGTTTGGTCGTTTGTGTTTGTTTTTCTTTTTTTGTTGCCAACTGGTGCATTTCAATATGTACATGATCGTGAATCTTGATAATCAAAGAACATAACAATTTTTAGACTGGACTGAGTGAGTGGGACTCGAAAATCTAATCTTTCTCCTTGCTGGTGATCAAGTATAAGTTTTCTGCAGGATTACCTTACCCTGCTTTTTACTTGTCATTGTTTACTGTTTGATTAGATTTAGAATCAACAAACTTTGATATTGTATTAATCAAAGAAAAAAATTACTGGTCTAAAATTATTGCTCTAAAAATGATTATATTCTTTGTTTCTGAACCTGAATGCTTGGTTTGTTCATAAGAGAAAAAATCTCTCGAGATCTCTTTATGTAGTCAGTTAGTGCTTCACTGCTTCCCATGGTTTTTACTGTTTTATCTTATATCATATCTAAAATTTAGTTTAAATCAGGGTAGAACTTCTAGAAAACCAGACTGATTGGTTGCTCTGCACAGATTGTAAAGGGTATTATAATTTATAGACCAGTTAGATGATTACAATTGCCGAGAATTGGTACTTTGGGTTTTACTTTAATGCAGACTTAATCAGCAGAAGTAGACCCTTGTGAAGGAAAAATCTGAACAAAGTAAAGATGGTAACTTTTACGGGAACAGAATGCATCCGTCATTGTCCGTGTGACGATTTTTTTCTTTAAAAAAATCATTGCAGTATAAATTAAATACTAAACTAGGAAAGAAGGGAAGCAAGAAAGGTGATTACACTGTCTTTACTACTAAATGTATTTTTTCACTCTCAAAAAGCAGAGATCTATGTAGATTAAACTGCAAACTGAATTTATGCTTAATTCATGCAGTCATGTCAAGGTAGATTGAGTCAGTGAGTGGGTAGATCTCTGTTTTATGTTGATTCAAGGAACACCAGTTTGCTTCTGACTTTATTAGTTTAAATATCATATGAAGACAGACAAGTTTGCATGCATGCTAAATGGTCTTGTTCCAATAAAAAAGCAACTTGTTTTTAAAGGATAGGCCATTGTGTGCTGGTACAGGTAGTAATGCCTAATGGTTGATGAATCAAAGTTACACATTATATGTGTGTTGAAAACACCAGCCTTAAAAACTGTGGAATGTGATGACTTTTAAATCAGTTAATGGTTCTTGCCTAGAAATGAAAATTTGCCCATGTGGATGCTGGGGGCCTGTCACTGTGTCAGTATGAATAGCATCCCCAACTTGTGGAAATTCTGTGCTCGGAATTTCATTTTTTCTATCCCTCTCATTGTTTCTACCTTGTTCTTTTTCTTCTTATCACCATCTTCTCATCTATTTTCTCCCTTCTTGGTCCATTCTCCTACCTTTTTTCCAGAAAGTCTTAAACGATAACAATTCTCTCCCTTGCTGAAGTTGTATGTGCTGGGCCTGACTTGTCATGCGCTTAATGTCAGGGCAATGCATTTTCACTGGTATGACAGATAACATTAGTTGCTGTCTGAGCGTTCAACCAAGAAGAAGAAGAAATGAAAAGAAAGGGGAGTGAGTGAGTGAATGAGTAGTGTATTGTAGATATTTTGCATCAGATGATGCTTTGATATGCACCTGAACTTGTACTGTTACAGAAAGGAATTATGAAACTGCAAGTTGATACTTTGGTCAGAATGACTTCAGCACCAGTATACATAAATCATAATATACATTATATATATTTATGATGTATTCATACATGTAATATTATATCAGATAGGCTTATAATTTTAGGATTTAATGCTAATAAGTAAAATAAATACAATTAATGCTGTATAAATTTATGCATTTCAATGCAAGAATCTCATCCGATCACAATCACACACAAAACACACACACAGTGACACACAGAGGGACATCTCACTAACACACACACACACACACACACAACACACACACACACACACACACACAACACACCAACACACACACTACCCACACACATAGACACACATACACACACTACACATGCACACTACACACATGCAGATGCATGCTCCAACACACAAATTCTCTCTCACAGTGATACGTGCACACGCACTCGCACGCACAGCATGCATGCACATGCAACCACCCTCACACATTTTTGCTCTCTCTCTCTCTCAGTCTCTGTGTCACTCTCTTTTCTCTCTCTCTAACTAGACAGTGTTAGTTAACCCAACACCACCCATCCCCCCCCTCTCCCCCCACCACACACACACAAGCACCCACACACATAAATACTACTCCCCCCCCTCCCCCCCCTCCCCCCCCCCACACACACACACCACATACTATACAGAGACCATACCATAGAGAAGAAAAGAAGGTTTCCTAATTGGTTGTGTTGAGGGTTTTATGAAGACTGAAGAGACTAATTAAGCTCAAGGAGAGCAGAGATGGCCTTAGTTAAAGGCAGGAATAGAGGTTGAAAAAACCCCCAAACAAAAACAAAAACAACAACCACCCCAAACCTTCCATGTCTGATATCTAGTGGGAGCTGGTAGCAAGTTTTTGATGCTAATGAACTAATAAGTAATGAGTCTTGAAAGGAGTTGAGGGTAAGTAGGCTAACTACCATTCGCGCCTCGCTAACTCTGTCCACAAAATATGCAGACAATTAAGTAAGTACTGTTCATTTGATGGCCATGCCCTCTTGTCTCCTAAATATTCACGAAGACAAATTGCCTGGTGATTGTCTCATTTTGTTCTTTTGTTGTTATATTATTATTTTTTTTAATATATATTGGTGTTAAATGTGTGTGTGTTTGTGTATAATACATGTGTACACGTGTGTGTGTGTGTCATTTATTTATTTATTTATTTTTATTCTTTTATTCGGAGGATAATGAATAACACTCATGTGCTTTTTTCATCCAGTCTCTTGTGTATGCAGTTTTGTACATTTTGTCATCTGTTCGCAAGGGCTCACAATGGCCTACTCTTCCAAAAAGTGGAAGGGTTTTAACATGTGTGCAAGATTTCTGCATGTATTCACACACAGGGCCTCAATTTATAGTCACATCCGAAGTGTGTGAGTGTACAAATTAATTACAGATAGAAATTTTTTTTAAAAGAAACGCTTCCTTCTCCTCCCCTGTCCCCCATTTTAAAAAAAAAGAATGTTCACTGTCTTGTTTAGATTGTTTCTGTTTATCCAACCCATTTTTTCACCTCAGTAAAGTCAAACACAATATATATGTTGACAAAAAACAAGATAAGGAAGAAAAAAAAAGGGGGGGGTGGGTGGTGTTTGATTTTCCAATCACAGACCTATAGATCTGTGGATACATTTCACCCTGAGGGGGTATTGCGTAAGAGAGTAAAAGCTGTAAGAGTAGAGTAAAAGCTGTAAGAGTAGAGTAAAAGCTGTAAGAGTAAAAGCTGTATCCTAGTTCTTGCCTCCTCCGCCTGCCCCACCTCCTGGTCCTAGATTTTTAATTTCCCCTTTCGCTCCACACACACGGTTTGTTTGTTTGTTTGTCTGTCCCGTTCGCGGCTTCAGGAGGTATTCAGTTCATTTCAAGAAAGCATTAGCTTACAGGGGCATGCTCCTTCCCTTCTTTTCCCCTTTCCCTTCCCTTCCCTTCCCCTTCCTGTCCCCTGCCCCATCATTCCAGCAGGTTTTTTTCCCCTTGTAGTTTACTCTTTTCTCTCTCCCCTCTCTCTCTCTCTCTCTCTCTCTCTCTCTCTCTCTCCTCTCTCTCTCTCCTCTCTCTCTCTCTCTCTCTCCTCTCCTCTCTCTCTTCTCCCCTGTCTCTCCTCTCTTTTGTCTTCTGTCTGTCTCTTTGTCTGTTTCTGTCTCTCGTCTGTCTGTCTGTCTGTCTTCTCTCTCTCTCTCCCCTCTCTCTCTCTCCTCATCTCTCTCTCTTCTCTCTCTCTCTTCTTATTTATCCTCAAAATAAAGAATCCACCCATTGCCAAATTTGTCATTTCCTCCCCTCTCTCTCTCTCTCTCTCTCTCTCTCTCCCCAGCCCTCTTCTATCTCTCTCCTTCTCTCTCTCTCTCTGTTATTTTCATTTTATTTATATTTTATTCTTTTGTATCGAGGATAATGGAATAAGCCTTTGTGTTTTTTTTACACCAGTTCCCGTGTGCATGCGCTTTTTTTTTGTAAATTTTGTCATCTGTTTCCCATCGGCACACAATGGCCTACCTTACGAAAAGCGGAACAGGATTTAACTTTGTGCGCAAGATTTTCTGTGAGCGTTCGCACACGGGCCTCGGGTTTTTAGTCTCATCCCAAAAACTTTTGGGGAGAGTGGAGTCGGCACTGATTTTTTAACTCCCGGGGCAAATAACCCCTTAATGGGAAACCCAACCCCGGGGCGTCAGATTGCGAGCGCATATGTTCTAACCACTAGGCTATTCCCGTCCCCCCCCCCCCCCCCCCCCCCCACCCGTGTGTGAGAGAGAGAGAGAGAGAGAGAGAGAGAGAGAGAGAGAGAGAGGGGAAAAGAGAGAGAGCAAACATCCCATTACCCCCCAAATTTCTGGTGTCGAAGTGCTGTCCCCCCTCTGTGTCCTTTAGGGAAAAAAGGCAGTGATTGGGAAAAAGCAAAGTAGTGGGGGGGGGGGGGGGGGGGGGGGGGGGGGGGGGGGGGGGGGGGCAGGCAATCGTTTAAACTTGGCCAGTGTCCGTCTGTCTGTCCATCGCCAAATCGCCAACACCTCTCTGAGTCTCTCTCTCCCACTGTGAGCGTTTGCTGCTCCACCCCCCCCCTTTCTCCCCTCTCCTGAATGAAACAAGGTTCGTCTCAGCACAGAGCCCACAGTGCCCTGAGAAGGTGGGGGTAGAGCTCCCCCTCCAAAGCCATGAGAAGGGTAAGGCTTTTCTCTATCACTTCACTGTCCCCTCCCGCCCCCCCCCCCCCCTCCCCCTCTTCTCCACTCCCCCCCCCCTCTGCTCCCCCCCCTCTCCCCCAACCCATCCATCCATCCCTCTGCTCCCATGCGCTCCTCCACCCCCCACCCCCTCCCCTCTTCTTCCCCTCCTCTTCCAATTTCCCTCCTCTTTCTCTCTTTGGCCGCAGAGGCTATTTTTGGCATGGCTGGTATCGATTTTTGTGTTTTTGGGGGTGATGAAATTTCCCACTCTGTTTCCTTTTACGGTGGTAGCAGCGTCCCGTTCTCTCCTCACTGTGCTACGACTGTATGATTCCTCTCCTGTCTCTCTTTCTGCTCTCATTCTTCTCTTTCTACCCTCTCTCTCTCCTTCTTGATCTCTCTCTTGTCTCCCCACCGCCTCCCAAGCGGTGGCGGGCTGGCTCTGTAGAGTGTAGTAGCCTTGTAGTATAGTTTGCCCGTGGGCCCATGGGGGGGGGGGGGGGGGGGGGGGGGGGGGGGGGGG
>CM054139.1:74918620-74928620 GCA_028751875.1 Rapana venosa
TTGTAAGCCCTTTTTATTTCATGCTCGAATTTTTTTAAATGCCTGTTTTGTTTCGTAGATTTATAAATCTTGTTTCCTTTTTACTCCCTCCCTGACCGAATAGAAAATGTGTGCTACTGTCTTGGGTTTTTTGTTTTTCTTATATTGTGAGTCTGGGTGGGTTGTTTTTTATCCTCCATTTTAATTTTTTAGTGCTTTGTAACATAGATTCCTCCGGGACAGTGCCTTGTAAGGAGGAAGAAGAAGAGGCAGCCCAAAGGGAAGAGCTGGGAGGATAACATCAGCGAAGGGACAGGCCTAGAACTCAACAAAACCCTGAGAAAGGCAGAACAGAGAGAGGAATGGAGGGAACTGGTTGTTGAGTCTTTGAGGGTGCCCCCACGGTCGTCAGACTACGGGACAGATAGATAGAACATAGATTAACACTGTCTGTTGTTTGCTTTTACGGGTCAATTTTCTTGATTTTGTTGTTGTTTTTGTTGTGAGGGCAAGATGGAAAAAAGTTGTGTAACTGAATCTTTTACCCTCGATAAAGATCATTTTGACTCGACAAAAAAGCTCTCATAATTTTTTGTGTGCACCCTCTCTCTCCTCTCTCTCTCTCTCTCTCTCTCTCTCTCTCTCTCTCTCCTCTCTCCCCTCTCTCTCTCTCAATTGTGGGCAGCCTTGTTTTATATCTTTTAAAGCCTTTAGAATAAGAGATATCTTGGTTTCTTAGTCATTTTTTTTGGAACTGATTTTTTGGGTGGTTGTGGTTATACAATAACATTTTGGTTTTTTTGTCTTCCTTATTTTTTCTCACTAAAATACTAAGCAGCTCGGCAACCCCCCTTCATGTAGGGGCCCAATGGCCTTTTTGTGAATAAATCTTTCGAGTTCGAGTTCGAGTTCTCTCTCTCTCTCTCCCCTTCTCTCTCTCTCTCTCTCCTCTCTCTTCTCTCTCTCTCTCTCTCTCTCCCCTCTCTCTCCCCCCCCCCCCCACCTCTCTCTCTCTCTCGGATTTTTTTCAGGGGCCGACTCCACTCTTCCCGAAAGTCCTTTGGATGAAAACATAAACCAAGATCCCGTGTGCGAACACACGCAAACATCTTGCGCCCCCGTTAAATTCCCTTTGGGCTTTTCGGAAAAGTGGGGCCATTGTGTGCTGTGGGAACTGATGACAAAATTGACAAAACTGCATACACACGGGACTGGATAAAAAAAGCACATGAGTGCTTATTCCATTATCCTCGAAATAAAAGAAAAAAATAATCTCTCTCTCTCTCTCTCTCTCTCTCTCTCTCTCTCTCTCTCTACTCTCTCTCTCTCTCCTCTCTCCCCTTTCTCTCCCCTCTTCTCTCTCTCTCTCTCTCTCTCTCTCTCTCTTCCTCTCTCTCTCTCCTCTCTCTCTCTGTATGTGTATATGTGTGTGTGAGTTGTGTGTGTGTGTGTGTGTGTGTGTGTGTGTGTGTGTGTGGTGTGTGTGTGTGTTTTGTGTGTGTATGGCATTCGCATTCTCCCACTTTAAAAATGTGAAAGCACTGTGATCAGGCAAGTGAAACTGATTGTTCTTCAAACTAACCATCAGTAGTGCAACAATTGTTAAATCTGTAATGTGGCGCCCAATCAAGATTTTCTTTTTGGTATCATGATTATACTCTTTCTATACCATTTTGGGGCCCAAATCCCGTCCCATTTTCCCCCAAAAAAAATGGGTTTTGGGGATTAACACGTAAATAATTTTCATTCTCTCTCTCTCTCCCCCCTCCCCTCTCTCTCTCCCCTCTCTCTCTCTCTCTCTCTCCTCTCTCTCTCTCTCTCCTCTCTCCTCCCTCACAACATACCAACAAAACTGTAACTGAAAAACTGCAGTCCATTGAAACCACTCTCGATATCATGCTTACAAAACTTACTGACCAAGAGGTGGAGTTTTCCTCCAGACTGGAGGACTGCAAATGCTCCATCAAACATGAGTTGAAGCATTACATTGACCTCAAGGTCCAGTCACTTTTGACTGCCGTCGATAGTTTACAAACTAGTGTGTCAAAATGTGATGCTACAATCAATAGTCTCATAAAAGAAAACCACTCTCTAAAAACAAGTCTAGGGACAGTTCAGTCCCAATTAAAGCAATTAAAGACAAAAACTCCCTCAAATAAAAATATAGGGCACACAGTATAGCATGACAGCTACAGATCAGATCTATACAACCGTGTGTGACAAAGACACAGAGGAACAAGTTTGTGGGGGTTCCTCCCCGCCTCAGTCAGTTGTCCACAGGGCAGTAAAGGCTGACACTTGTGACCACTCTATGTCTGTTATTCATGACTTTGCTGAGGAGGCCACACATGAAAACTCCCCAGTTCAAAATGCAGGCACAGAGGTAGAGGTGGTAACTGTCCCTCTTGAAAACCGTTTTGAGATTCTTTCAACTCTCAGACAGGATCAAGAGCCTAAGAAACAAGTTCCTAGCTCTTCAAAAAAGGAGTCTGTTGTCCCAAAAGCAATAAGGCAAACAAATCTAGACACTAACCAGCCTCATACAGAAATGAAAGAAAACCCTGAGCAGGTCTTAAAGAATATAACAATTCCTTCAGAAGCTTCCTCAATTCTTATTGGTGACTCTGTTATTAAATATATAAATCCCAGACGTTTGGAAGCACAACCTAACTCTCTATTCAAAGTCTGTGTAAGAGGTTTAACTGTCGTAAGTCTTACTCATGGGTCCGTAATATGGCGGGGCCCCCGGACCAAGTCAGCACGTCATTGTTCATGTGGGGGTAAATGACTGCCCCAGTGGTCCCATCCCCACACAGACTTGGAAAAAAAGCAATCTCTCTGTGTAGAGCTTGCTTTCCCAAAGCCTGTGTTACCCTTTTGTTCCTTCCCTTCCAGCTCGTGGAAGACATCAGCTCAACAAATTTCCCTTCTGCCATCAAACAGGAACTTGTAGAAGCGTGCTCTTACTTGCGATTGACATGATTGACCATGTCAGAGTTTTTAATACCCCCAAAAGGTGCCCCACGTCAGGCTTTAATAAGATCCCATTCACCCCAGTGTTTAAAAGGGACAGCCCCATAGCAGAAGCTTCAAACGGTTCTTTCCCCGCCCATGCACAAACCTTTGAGCCCAGCAACACTAAGCACTCTCTCAGAGAGCAAACTGTGCTCCTCGTGGGCCGACCTGCGTTTTGGCATAGGATGTGAAGAGAACATCTCGCATGGCCTGGGGGTGACCCCAGCCCCTTTTGGAAATGCCAGTATGCAGGTTTCCACCCATGACACTGTACAAGTTCCCCCCTTTGCTCTCCGAAACAGGCCTACTCAGTTGGGGATGGATGGATCGTGGGTTCCGGATCCAGTCCCCCGCATCCAAACCACGGGAGGGTTTGGGGACGGTGGAAAGGGGGGGTTCCTGCAGGTGTTGAAAGCTGCAGGTCACAGACTGACGAGATCTGCACCCTCCCTGCCCTCCCTCAGGGCTCCACTGAACTACCCCTCTTCACCTATCCAAATACTTGTTTCCACCTTCTTCCTACCCCAGTTTCCCATTTCCTTATTCCGTTCCCCCTTACGGTTTTTCTGGTAGAGACCGTGCTCCCAAACAGCCCCATTTTTCTTTTCACCCTTTTGCCACTGGTTTTGACCCTAACAGTCATGTGGATACACATAAATGGTATTCACCCAGTCCTGCAGGCCAGTATGCTCAGCAGCTAATGAATCTGGCTTCTCAAATGATGGCATAACTAAACTATAAACTGCATGAAAACTGTAAAATTGGTCATAGTGAGCATATGTGCATTATAAACATATATTTGAATTTTGTGATTTGATTATAAACATGCATAATAAACATGTAGTGCATTTTGTGATTTGATTATGAACATGCATAACCATGCATTATAAACTGTATGGTTTTTTTAATTTGATTTTTAAACATGTATAAACATGCATTAAAATATGTATTTCTATGTTGTCACTTGATTATAAACATGTTAACCATGTATTAAAAACATGCTTTTGTATTTTGTCATCTGATTATAAACTTACCACCAATGTGACAGGGAGGTAATTAATTACCTCCATATTATAAGAGCCCTGTTGCAGTGTGTGTGTGTGTTTCTAAATTGGGACACACCTGCGGAATTGTGCAGCCTCTGTATCCTTGGGGAGTGGTTTAGATTATGTTTAGAATGTTAAGCCTGTGTGGTAAAGTGTGAAATTCAGGGGTTCTCCTTATTCTGGCCACCTCCTCGGTATTTTCTGAGAAGTAATACAAGGTTATGGCCTTGCATCTGATGTGGTTAGTGAAAAATTTATATATATAATTGCCAGCACTTGCTATTGGGAATCCAACTTTTTTTTTTCCAAACAAATTTTATGCCTTGATATTTGGGAAAAACATGTGAACTATGTATTTTGTAACAAAGGTTTTAGTTTTTTGGTTTAATAGTGAGTAATATGCAGTTGTCAACAAGGAAATGGTGTAAGCTAAGCCTGTGCTGGGATTAGGGACTTAATTCTTATTACAGTTAATTCAGGAAGAGTACTCTGTCCTGAGCAGACTAGGGGTATGCTAGTGATGTTTTGGTGATTGCTTCTGATTAACTTTTTGTCTACAAATTTGTGTTTGAATTTGACTTTTTCCTCATTACTACTGCAATAATACTGTATTTTTAATTTAAAATTTGTCATTTTCAATTTTGTGGTATATTGATAAAGTGTGTTGTAGAGACATATCTTTAAAACTGGACATATTCTCCATGTTTAAGTTGTATTGTTAAAAATACAAGTAAGGTAAATTAGACCTCATAATAGCTTACGTCATGGTAAAATATTCGAATCCCAAATAGCTGGCTTACTAAATATGGATTCAGAGTGGGCTTTCTCAATGTATGCCACCTGCAAAACAAAGTTTCAGACTTACCTTCTATTTTGTCAAATTCAACAATCCCTTTCATGTTTTTTAGTTTTGCCGAATCACGATTATCTCCAAAATGTAGCAGATGAAATAGTATCAGTTCAAGACTACAAGTTTGTTAGACGAGATGCCACAAGCAAGTTAGAAACTGGAATAATAACTTATATTCACCAGTCAGTTAAGTATAAGCATATAACATTATTTGATAAATATGATATTGAATGTATATGGTTAGAAGTAAGCTTGAAAGGAACTAAACCAATATTGATAGGATTCTTGTATCGGAACCCAAATGAACGAATAAATTGGTATGATAGATTTGAACAGATGAGGATGATTTTTTCCAACACCAGCAGAAATCATTCTATTTGGGAGATTTTAATATTGAATTTTTTTAAAACCCCACATGATAATTGGAAAACAACGTTTGAAGAAATATAATCTGTCTCAATTAATAACTACCACCACAAAAAAACATTGCGTTCAGAAAAAATTAATTGACCATATATATACAACCCAATCTGTCTAACATAATAGAGTTGTCTGTTCCAGTCTATGGTATCAGTGATCACTATCCTGTATTTTTTAAACCTGGTCTAAGAAAGGTGCTAAAATACCCAAATGTAAACACAAGTGTATTTCTTTTCGCAGCTATAGAAACTTTAATACAGAAGCTTTTTGTCTGACCTTTGTAAAGCAGATTTTTCTAATGAAACCCAGTTTACTGACCCAGACAAAGCACTTGCAGTTTGGTTCAGCATATTTTCTTTCTATTTTTAAATGTCACGCCCCTTTTGAGTAAAACGTGTTAAATATAGAGAAAAACCACCATGGCTAACTGATGATATTGAAGAAGCTATAACTATCCGTGATAATTTACTGAAGTCAACAGGTAAAGATGAACAATTTAAGGTACGCGAATAAATAAACATATATAAAACCCGAATTGAAAAAAAGAAATATTTTAGCGAACTTATTTCATCTAAAAAAATTCAAAGTCCATCTGGAATGCTATAAAACCAATAGCTGGAAAACCATCCATTTCTAATGCTTCATCAGGTACGGCCTATCTGTAGAAAATATCAATAAACACTTTTGTACTGTGGCTGAAAAACTTGTGAATTTTGACCACTCTGAACAAAATGATTTACTTCTTTTAAATAAATTTTGTAGCGGAAGCATATTAAATTAAAACTCATCTTTAGGTTTATTGGTGTGCATGAAGTGTACAAGGAATTGTGTCTATTAAAGCTAACAAGCTCTCGTGGTTTAGACAATTTAGATAGTAAAAATTTTGAAAATTTCTGCACCTGTAATCTCAGAGCATCTTGCCTCATCTATAACCTCTGTATAGAAAAATGTTATTATCCTCAAATGTTAAAAGACGCCAAAGTGTACCCATATTTAAATCTGGTGATCCTAGTGACCCTCTAATACCGACCTATATCAATTCTATCTACATTGTCTAAACCATTAGAAAAACATCTAAAACAACATTTTTTGTCACACTTTAAAAAAATAAAAATTGTTTCATCCAAACCCAAAGTGGATTTAGAGAAAATTAATTCATGTCATACAGCACTTACTAATCTGATAGAGCAGTGGCATCATAAATAACAATGATTTACTAACAGGAGCAGTTTTTGTTGACTTTGCTAAGGCCTTTGACACTAACGATCACAACTTACTCATAAGGAAACTAACCAATATATGGGGTATGTACGACGCACTAAACTGATCAACTCATTTCTTTAAAACAGGAGACAAGTTGTTATTTAAAACTCCATAACATCGTCTTTCTTGCCCATAAAATATGGGGTTCCTCAAGGGGCCGTGTTGGGTCCAGTCCTCTTTTTTAATATACATCAACGATCTTCCCCTCCATGTATCTTCCACATGTGAACTCTTTGCAGACGACACTACCATACATACGTAGGTAAGGACGTAATGTCAAAGAGTACAGAACTACAAAATGACTTAGACAATCTGACCACATGGTCAGAACATAATCACTGGCCATCAATCCTCAGAAATCTAAACTCATGGTAGTTACAACCAGACAAAAACGCCCGAACTTCAAACCAAACTAAATGGAATAAAAGTCAATGATAAAATGTTGGGAAAAAGTTAATTCATTTAAATTACTTGGTCCTAATATTGATATAACTTGTCCGTAAACCACATCTTTAATGTTTTCCCAAAAAATTATCTAAAAAGTTATTTCAACTTAACAGAATAAACATTATCTGATCAACAACTCACAAACTATTCTTCTCTGCTTATATAAAACCAGACATTGATTACGCCTCTACGTGCTGGGATTCAGCGAGTAAAAACTGTATAAAGCGAATTGAAAGAGTGTACAGACGTTTTCAAAATTAATTCTCTTAAGAACTATTCCCTGGAAATTTTTTGACTATAAAGAATTGGACATTCTTCCATTTAGTCGAAATGTCGCTTCAATAAAGGCCTATTTATGTATAAATTATGAATAATCTTGCTCCACTTTATCTTTGTCAGAGATTTCCAGTGAAAACAGTTCGAAATAAATGTATAGTTGTTACACCCGACCAAGAACTGATCTTTTATGTCTTCACTGGTGTATTCTGGGACCAAATTATGGAATGAGATCCCTGTCTCAATTAAAACAAAAGTAGGTACTATCTTTCAAAAAAGCTTCCATGCATACTTGTTCAATTCAGTGTAACTGACATTAGTGAGCTTGCTTGGAACAGTAGTGCTATGTGTGTGTGCCCTTGCTTGCTTTGATTTTTGTTAACAATGAACTTGTCTGAGTTTCCCCCCCTTAAAATGACGTTTGGGTTGTATTTTGTTGTTAATGCAGAATGGTATGGATTGTTAATTTGCAATGTTCTGTTGGACAATTTCATTACCTCTGTGGATTTTTATATCAATTCTATTAATGTGCATATAGGGCTGGGTACACACACACGTGTGTGTGTGTGTGTGTGTGTGAGAGAGAGAGAGAGTGAGTAGGTATGAGCACGCATACCAGTATTGGAAGATGAGAGCGGAAAGAAAGTAGTTCTGTGTATTGTTGAAATAGCTGATGTTAGATCTGTCATTTTCTTGATGCTTTGTGGCTCGCTGTCTTCGTACATCAAATAATGTTTATTGCCTGATTTTGTCTGTGCAAATGTATGGTTATGATATTTTGATGATTATGACATGTGTCTATTATCTTGTATTGAGGAAATGTCATGCGAAGGATATGTATCCCGGATGTGTGTGATGTGTGTGAGTGTGTATGTGTTGTGTGGTGTGCGTGCGTGCGTAAGTGTGTTTTGTGTGTGTTTTGTGTGTGCGTGGGGCCTCGTATTTAGCCTGGACTTTTGGGGATGTTGTTTATTTTAAAGGGGGGGTGTTGGGAAAAGGGGAGTTTTTTTCTTGTTTAATTTGTTTTTTTTATTCATTTGATTTTTTGATTTTTTTGAATAATTGAATGGGAGTTTGAGTGAAATATTTCATTGTTATTTGAAATCATCTTGTTTATTAATTAGTTGATTTATTCATGCTTGTTTTCAATTTTTCCCCATGAGGGCCTGGTGTAAAGAAGCCTCTGGCTTATCCATTTATCCTCATTAAAATATTCGAGTTCGAGTTCGAGTTCTCTCTCTCTCTCACACACACACACACACACACACACGCGCGCGCGCGCGCGCGCACACACACACACACACACACACGCACGCACGCACGCACGCACGCACACATTCACGATCGGGTGTGTGCACGGGCAAAGTTCATATCTAAAAATAATGTTCATATCTGCCAGTCTTGCTACTATCAATTACGGCGCATAAGCGCGATTCGCAAGTATCTGTCCACTGATGCAACTTCCAAGCTTGTCACATCTCTCATTCTTTCACGTTTAGACTACTGTAATTCTCTTTTGGCTGGCCTACCAGCATCATCTATCCACTCTCTTCAACGCATACAAAACTCTGCAGCTCGACTGGTCCTAAGAAAGAAAAAATCTGAACACATCACTCCTCTTCTTCGATCTCTTCACTGGTTGCCTGTCTCACAAAGACTGGAGTATAAAATCAATACCCTCTGTTTCAAATGTCTCCACAAATCTGCACCCTCTTATCTCTGTACACTCCATCCTGTTCCCTTCGTTCAGCCGCAGATACTTTGTGCTTTCGAACACCCATATTCAAACAAACCACTGTTGGCCATCGCTCCTTCTCTGTTTCTGGTCCATCCACCTGGAATGACCTCCCTCTTTCACTTCGCCAAAAGCCTTCACTTGATACCTTCAAATCCAGCCTCAAAACACACTTATTTCCTACCTGAGACTTTCCCCCCGCATATCTGCCCCTAATTTTCAACAGCATCTTTCACCTTCTAAGTGTTGTTCCGTGTGTGTGTGTGTGTGTGTGTGTGTGTGTGTGTGTGTGTGTGTGTGTGCGTGCGTGCGTGCGCGTGCGTACGTGCGCGCGCATGGATTTGAAATCTGTTGTTCATTATGTTTAAGGAGAGTTGCATGCCTGTAAATGATTGAGTGCAAGCCCTTCGATTTTTTTTTTTTTTTACAAGATTCAGCGCTATATAAATTCCATATATTATTATTATTTATTATTATTAAATAGACGTATATCAAAACACCACAACAAAGTAACGTAATGACATCAAAGGCACCTAAAAACAATGATGTGTTGGACACATCTAGAAAAACAAATCCTTTTGAAAATCATGTGCTAAGAAGCTATTGTAAGCAGTGGTAGAAATCTATGCAAGGAATGTATTTCATCCTGGAAAAATCAAAGGGAAAAGTAAAGAAAAAAAATTTTCAATGTTGACAGTGAGTTATGTACTTACCTAGAGAAATTCAGGTCCTGTAGAAATGAAACATATGTAATAGAGAACTAAAAACAAACAAACAAAAGGAAACCCAAACAATATATACATATGTATTAAATACAACTTGTGTAATTATAGTAAAGAATAAAAAGGAGAAAACAATATTACGTAATTTTTTTTAAAAACATGCATTAATCATATGAATGACGTAGTGTTGTCCACAAGACGTCATTTTCTGGCGACTATTGCTTAAGAAGGTATCAAGTTAAAACAT
>CM054139.1:74933620-75011120 GCA_028751875.1 Rapana venosa
CAGATCCTGAAAGCACACAGGTCTGGAGAAAGAGATAGAAGAAGCAGTAAGTTTCCTTGAAAGGAGGCAAGTCGCCAGGGATTGACAACATCCCGGCTGAGCTCATCAAGTACGGAGGCCCCAGAGATGATCAAGGGCACTAACATCATCTGCCAACGCATCGGGACCAGCAAAGAGTGGCCTAAACAGTGGACCAAATCCATCATAGTTCCACTTCCAAAGAAGGGAGACCCTGAAGAAGTCCCAAAATTACAGAACAATCAGTCTGAATAAGCATCCAAGCAAAGTTATGCTACGCATTGCCTTGAACAGACTAAACCCACAAGCAGAAGAAATCCTATCAGAAAAACAGGCAGGATTCAGACCAGGTCGAAGCACTGTCGAGCAGATCTTCAACATCAGAATGCCATAGAAAGAAACCTCCAACATCAACAAAACAGCTCTACAACAACTTCATTGACTTTAAGAAGGCCTTCGACCGAGTGTGGCAAGAAGCTCTGTGGCAAGTCCATGAGAGACTATAACTCGACGAGGACCTGATTTAAGTCATCCAGGCGCTGAAGGGACAGCTCCCACAGCGCAGTCCTCATGGGTGGAGAAATCGGGGAGTTCTTCCGGACTTCAGTTGGAGTTCGACAAGGCTGCCCGCTATCCCCGTTCTTTTCAACGTGTTCCTGGAGAACATCATGCAGGAGGCCCTCCTTGATTTTCAAGACCAAAATCACAATAGGAAGAAGGCCAGTCTGCAATCTTCGATTCGCAGACGATATTGATCTCATGGGCCGCAGTGAAGAAGAACTCCAGGATCTCACCACCAGACTGGAAACATCAGCCAATGCCCACGGTATGGAGATCAGCACGGAAAAGAACAAAATTCTAGTGAATAGTACCACACCGACCACTCCCACCAGCATCAAGATGAGTGGCGAGACACTAGAGGAGGTGGAAACTTTCAAGTACCTTGGAGCAGTCATCACCAAAGAAGGTACGAGCACACAAGAGGTGAAGATCAGACTTGCTGTGGCACTCTCCTCCATGACTAAGCTGGCGAAAGTGTGGAGAAACCATAACATCAGAACCCACACTAAAGGTCAGACTCTAAAAAGGCACTCGTCACATCCATTGCCTGTACAGCTGTGAAGCATGGACACTCACTGCCGATTTAGAACATCGCATTCAAGCCTTTGAGATGAAGTGGGCCCCAGGCGGATCCTGAACATCACCTAGAGAAAAACCGTTAAACCAACGACTACGTCTGGCAGCAGATCGAGGCACTGGCTGGCAAACAAGAAAACCCTTGCTAGATTACAGTCAAAACGGAGGAAATTGAAATGGTTTGGCCACACAACAAGGCATAACAGCCTGTCAAAAGACAGTCCTGCAGGGAATGGTGGAAGGAGCAAGGAGGCAGGGACGACCACGGGAAAAGCTGGATATCCAACATCAAGGAGTGGACCGGGCCTCACTGTACCAAACCTCCTGAAAGCAGCCCAGGACAGAACCATTTGGCGGTCCACTTGCAGCGTCCGTGCGGGTACCCCAACGGTCGTCCCGACCAAGGGATGATGATGATGATGATGATGACAAAGTGCAAGTTTAAACGCAGCAGCTTTGTGCACAGGGGGCGAAGTCTTGAGAGGGTGGAAACCTGAACTGATGCAGACAAGGGACAAAGAAGTTCCCCGAAATCAGAGACACAGTTCCTAAAATCCTGACACAGAACGCAGGTCAGAGCATGGAGAAAAGTACTTACCCTAGAGTACATGGAAGAGACCTTTCCAAGCGAGCTCCGGAGACATTCAGTTAAGCTGGATCAGCAGAGAACGCTGCCAGGGTGGCGGAGTCCTTCATTAATCATTAAAATATGGCAGAGAAATCCACCAATCAGTACCAACTGGAAAGTTCCAACAAACTTCAGGCATGAAGCAGAAGCACTGTTTACAGCAGCCACTACACTTTGCACCAACAGAGAGGCAATTCACCCCAGAGATGTCATCTTCTCAGACGTGTTGTCTGTACTTCAGACCATTTGAAAACTCACAGAACAAGGAACTGAACGCCCTTGGCCTCCGCTCCTTGTTGCTCTGCGCATTTCCACTGAGCATTCAATCATTAGTGGGTTCCTTCACACTGCAGCAGCTATGACAACGAGAAAGCTGATATATATATATTTTAATATATTAATATATATAATTATTTAATAATTTAATATATATATATTATATTATATAATTTTTCATTCTTTTATTTCGAGGATAATGGAACAAGAACTCATGTGCGTGTTTACATCAAGTCCCCGTGTGTATGCAGTTTTGTATATTTTGTCATCCGTTCCCACCGGCACACAATAGCCCATTCTTCCGAAAAGCTGAACGGGTCATAACATGTGCGCAAGATGCTCTGCGTGCGTTCACACTCGGGACCTCGCTTTATAGTCTCATCCGAAGGACTTTTTTTTTTTTGGGGGGGGGGGGGGTAGTGGAGTCGGCACTGATGTTACTGGCGAAGGTAGGAAGTCAGGTACCTCAAAAGGAGCAGCAAGCGGCGTACGAAGAAGCAGAAGACAATACTGAAGGAAAAGCAAAAGAGAAGATGGCTTCAGCATCACCCTAAATTTAACATTAAGAATGACTACTACCTCCTGCCCAGAGAAGACCAAGTGACCATTGTGAGACTTGACTTGACTTGATCCACGTTTGAGACCGGTGGTCTGTTCGTGGTTCCTGGAGACTGAGGACTGGACACTGCAGATTCAGATATTACATGTTCACCAAGTTACACACTGCTGATTCAGAGGCGTGCCCATGGCTTACTGACTTGCCAATGAGGGACATGCTCTTTGGATCCCTGGAGGGTCTTCAGGTACCACAGCATTTGTCAGAGCCTCTGGTCTTTCTGAGTGTTCCACGAGGAAGAAGAAGAAAGAGGAAAAGGAGAAGGAAGAGGAGGAGGAGGAGGAGGAGAGTGTGTGTGTGTGTTTTGTGTTGTGTGTGGGGTGTGTGTGTGTGTGTGTGTGTGTGATATGAGGAATGTGATAGCTGGTGGGGATAACAAACACAAAATATATGTTTAGGCCTACAGTGAAATAGGCAGTTGGTTAGGGTTAGTTCGTTCGTCGGAGCGTTTGTACGCTCGCTGTATCGTTTATTCGTCTGTTTATTAGTTATTTTGTTTGTTTGTAAGCGAGTGAGTGAGTGAGCAAGTCAGTCAGACTTTTAGTTTGTAGTGTACATTAATAAGAAACAGATTGAAAGTATTGTAGGTTACTTTGGAAAAGCTTTGAAAGTATTGTAGGTTACTTTGGAAAAGCTTTGAACTGCTGGACTGAAGCCATGAGTGTTTAGCAGAAAACAATATTTAAAAGTAGGTTAAAACTACAGATATAGATAGCATTGTATATCTTATTCCAAACCATTAATAAACCAGCATAAATGTAAAATATTTTTTTTATAGGTTATTTTATTTGGTTTCCTTTTCTTTCATTTAATATCTGCGTTATAGCATTTCCACAATGGCGGGTTTCCTGTCAAGAACTTTTGATAGAATGAAGTCTTGGATTGCATGGTCCTGGGCTTATTTGTGGGCTGTTTGGATCGTTCTTGTCATATTTGTCGTCTACATACTGCGAGGACCTCTTAAACTGACGGAAAATGTTTCCTATGGTAAGTGTGCAATGATTGCATTCGAGTCTGTTATACGAATTTTCTTGTAGTGGCAGACGAACGTTACGTAGACTGCTACTGTGCTAGTGCTACACACAGTCTTAGCGCAGCAGACGATATCATATACACGTGTATACAGATATATTATGTAATCTCGAGGAACTCAGGCAAGAAACCGTTGTGTGTCAAGGGATTCTTTCAGTCTCTAGTTGTTGTTTTTTCTATATTAAAGCCAGATTTTGATCTGTACTAATGTAGACACATTCATTAATGCTAAGTAAAGTTCTGTGATTGAAAACACATCGAATTTATAAGACTAGAGAAAAAGATCGAATAACACCTGTCAGCATTTCATGTAGGCAGACTTGTAATAGGTTTGCAAATGGAAGCCACTGTGTGTAGTGTGTGTGTGTGTGTGTGCTCGCGCACTAACTGCACACACAGGATCCATTGATACATAGTACTTAACTATGCATGTGACATTCAGTACATCATTTGCTTCATCAAGTTTGTGTGTCACTTGTGTGTGTGTGTCAGTACTGTCACTGTGTGTGTGCACATGCATGTGCATGCATATGTGCATGTATGTGTGCATGTATGTGTGTGTGTACACACACGTGTGTGTTGTGTGTGATTTTGTGTGTGTGTATGTGTTGTGTATGTGTTGTGTGTGTGTGTGTGTGTGTGTGTAGAGAGATAGATGAGGGGGAAGAGAGACTACAATTAGACAAAGAAAGAGACTAACAGCACAGTACATGAGAGAGAAGAGGAAAAAGTTTAGAAAGTACGGTGTGTGTGGTTGGTGTGTGTGTGTGTGGCTTTGGGGTGTGAGGGGACTGTGTGGTGTGTGGTGGTGTGTGTGTTTACTGTGTGTGTGTGTGCACATGCTGTGCACACGTGTCCGTTACTTAATGTATGCACGTGGGGAATTGGGGGTGGTGTTGGGAAGGTGGGTGTGTGTGGGTGGGGGGGGGGGGGTGGTGGGGGTGGGGGGAGGGGGGGTGTGTGTGTGTGTTGTAGAGAGGGTGGGGGGGGGGGGGGGGGGGGGGGGGGGGAGAGGCTACAACTTAGTAGTAACTCAAAATTATTTCAGAAAATAGTGTGTGTGTGTATAATACATGTATGTATGTATGTATGTGTGTCTGTTTGTATACATGTTAGTTCTCCAGTTGTGTGTGTGTGTGTTATATCATTAACTAAATACTAGTAAATAGGGATATCAGATGGGAAAGTTAATTTTAACATACTGGTTTTTAAAAAAAAATTCTTTTATATCGAGGATAATGGAATAAGCACTTATGAGTTATGTGCTTTTTTATGTCCAGTCCTCGTGTGTATGCAGTTTTGTAAATTCTGTCATCTGTTCCCATTGGCACACAATGGCCTACTCTTCCGAAAAGCAGAACAGGATTTTAATGTGTGCGCAAGTTGTTCTGCATGTGTTCACACATGGGGCCTCAGTATATATACTATACTATATAGTCTCTACTCTCATCCAAGTTTGTGTACATGTATACATGTATGTATACATTTACATGTGTGTATGTGGTGTTGTTGTTGTTGTTTTTGTTGTTGTTGTTTATGTGAGAGAAAGAGATTGATCAGGGAGCTCCAGATTCACACACGCACACACACATACTCAGATTGTCAGACTTAGAGAGAGAGAGGGAGAGAGAAAAGAAGAGATGAAGAGAGAGATGAGAGAGAGAGAGAGAGAGAGATTGAGAGAGAGAGAGAGAGTGTGTGTGTGTGTGTGTGTGTGTGTGTGTGTGTGTGTGTGTGAGCAAGTCGCTTAGAGAGACTGCTTTGGAAAATGTACACACCTGGTCTATCACAATAGACCATTAGTGGCATTACTCATTAGCTTTTAGTTTTTATACAGTTCCAGCCACTCTCTGAGTATCTCGGTATGGGAGAATGATGAACAAAGGGAATAGATTGAATATATTTATGGTCCTTTCCTTGCTTCTAGTTTTACCCTGCAAATTTTACTTCTGCCCATTTCTTTTGTGTGATAATATCTATCAAAGTATCATATAAAATAAAGTCTGTCTTGCAAACTTGCGACTATAATTTTCTTCTTCTTTCTTTTCTAGGTAAATCTAAATTTATCCAGTGTCAAATTGCTGCAGGTCTCACCCCCCCCCCCCCCCCCCTCCATTCCTAGGCAGCTAGAGCTCTGACTCTGAGTCTGAGGTTCACAAAATAGGGTAACATTTTGCGATTCAAGTGACTGTTTCAGTGTTTGCCCTCCATTAACTAAGTTAGCATCATTCTGAGTTCAGGAAAAGATATAAACTGGACACCATGTGTAATTGTGTTTTCTAGATTTTGTCATCTGTTCCTACCGGCATAATACACTAATGGCCTACTCTTCCAAAAGGAGAAACGTGATTTCAATATGTGTGCAAGATGTTCTGCATGCATTCAGTATTATACTATTAGCGTGGGACCATGGTTTTTGATCTGAAGTACTTTAGGGGAAGTGAAGTCAGAACTGATGTTAAGGAAAAATCTCCTTGAAACTGAAAGTGAAACTACTAAGCCTAAGCCTAAGGGCATTTCGGTGGTGTTTCAAATCTGCCCCATAAGATCACTAGCTCAGTGCTTTAACCACTAGGCAGTCCCATCTCATGATGGGTTTTTTTTTAGATTGGTTTAGTTGTTTTTTCTTGCTCAGTAGTTGCTGCATGGTTTTTCACTGCATGTGTGTGATTTTTGGAAAAGGGTCTTCTATAGTCTAAATTAGATGTCAAACTATTGTATACTTGTGCTTAACTGTGTGTGTGGTGTCTGTGTGATGTTTGTGTCTATATATATATAAGATTAAAATTATGTGTGCTTCTGTCACAGTCTGTGTGGTGTGCTTCTAATTCTCTCTCTCTCTCTCTCTCCTCTCTCTCTCTCTCTATATATTATATATATTATATATATATATACATGTTGTGTGTGTGTGTGTTGTTGTTATGTGCATGCATGCATGTGTGTGTGTGTGTGTGTACATGATGTAACCTACATGTGTTACATTGTGTGTGAAGTAATCATATTTGTTTTACATCAACTGATCAGGATTTTATATATATATATATATATAAAAAATTTTTTTCTCCTATTATGCCAGGGTATGTCTGTTCACTGTGTTCAGTGTTTACTTAATTACTATTTAGTCCATTCCATTTCCAGTAAAATCATTCAAACAGTACATTATTCTATAGACACTAAGACAGTGAGTAAGACACTAACTAGACTAAGTAAGACAGTCTCAAGCAGATCCTTCTTGAAAAATACTTTTGTTGCTATATATATATCCTAATTCCCTCTCATATTAAAAATAATTAGGCCAGCAAAGTGTTCATGCAATTCACCAATCAGTAATTGCTTTTTAAAAAGAAACACAGCCTGAAGTTTTTTTAGTCTTTTATATTCCATCTGAACTTCTTGTTGATCTTTTTATTTCTTTTTTGTTTGTTTGTTGTTGGGTTTTGTTTGGTTGGTTTGGTCGTTTTGTGTTTGTTTTTCTTTTTGTTTGTTGTTGGGTTTTGTTTAGTTGGTTTGGTCGTTTTGTGTTTGTTTTTCTTTTGTTTGTTGCCAACTGGTGCATTTCAATATGTACATGATCGTGAATCTTGATAATCAAAGAACATAACAATTTTTAGACTGGACTGAGTGAGTGGGACTCGAATCTAATCTTTCTCCTTGCTGGTGATCAAGTATAAGTTTTCTGCAGGATTACCTTACCCTGCTTTTTACTTGTCATTGTTTACTGTTTGATTAGATTTAGAATCAACAAACTTTGATATTGTATTAATCAAAGAAAAAAATTACTGGTCTAAAATTATTGCTCTAAAAATGATTATATTCTTTGTTTCTGAACCTGAATGCTTGGTTTGTTCATAGAGAAAAAATCTCTCGAGATCTCTTTATGTAGTCAGTTAGTGCTTCACTGCTTCCCATGGTTTTTACTGTTTTATCTTATATCATATCTAAAATTTAGTTTAAATCAGGGTAGAACTTGTAGAATCCAGACTGATTGGTTGCTCTGCACAGATTGTAAAGGGTATTATAATTTATAGACCAGTTAGATGATTACAATTGCCGAGAATTGGTACTTTGGGTTTTACTTTAATGCAGACTTAATCAGCAGAAGTAGACCCTTGTGAAGGAAAAATCTGAACAAAGTAAAGATGGTAACTTTTACGGGAACAGAATGCATCCGTCATTGTCCGTGTGACTGATTTTTTTCTTTAAAAAATCATTGCAGTATAAATTAAATACTAAACTAGGAAAGATGAAGCAAGAAAGGTGATTACACTGTCTTTACTACTAAATGTATTTTTTCACTCTCAAAAAGCAGAGATCTATGTAGATTAAACTGCAAACTGAATTTATGCTTAATTCATGCAGTCATGTCAAGGTAGATTGAGTCAGTGAGTGGGTAGATCTCTGTTTTATGTTGATTCAAGGAACACCAGTTTGCTTCTGACTTTATTAGTTTAAATATCATATGAAGACAGACAAGTTTGCATGCATGCTAAATGGTCTTGTTCCATTAAAAAAACAACTTGTTTTTAAAGAATAGGCCATTGTGTGCTGGTAGTGGTACAGGTAGTAATGCCTAATGGTTGATGAATCAAAGTTACACATTATATGTGTGTTGAAAACACCAGCCTTAAAAACTGTGGAATGTGATGCCTTTTAAATCAGTTAATGGTTCTTGTCTAGAAATGAAAATTTGCCCATGTGGATGCTGGGGGCCTGTCACTGTGTCAGTATGAATAGCATCCCCAACTTGTGGAAATTCTGTGCTCGGAATTTCATTTTTTCTATCCCTCTCATTGTTTCTACCTTGTTCTTTTTCTTCTTATCACCATCTGGCATCTTCTCATCTATTTTCTCCCTTCTTGGTCCATTCTCCTACCTTTTTTCCAGAAAGTCTTAAACGATAACAATTCTCTCCCTTGCTGAAGTTGTATGTGCTGGGCCTGACTTGTCATGCACTTAATGTCAGGGCAATGCATTTTCACTGGTATGACAGATAACATTAGTTGCTGTCTGAGCGTTCAACCAAGAAGAAGAAGAAATGAAAAGAAAGGGGAGTGAGTGAGTGAATGAGTAGTGTATTGTAGATATTTTGCATCAGATGATGCTTTGATATGCACCTGAACTTGTACTGTTACAGAAAGGAATTATGAAACTGCAAGTTGATACTTTGGTCAGAATGACTTCAGCACCAGTATACATAAATCATAATATACATTATATATATTATGATGTATTCATACATGTAATATTATATCAGATAGGCTTATAATTTTAGGATTTAATGCTAATAAGTAAATAATACATTAATGCTGTATAAATTTATGCATTTCAATGCAAGAATCTCATCCGATCACAATCACACACAAAACACACACACACAGTGACACACAGAGGGACATCTCACTAACACACACACCACACACACACACACACACACACACACACACACACACACACACACACACACACACTCAACACAACAGACACACACACTACACATGCACACATACACACATGCAGTTGCATGCATCCAACACACAAATTCTCTCTCACAGTGATACGTGCACACGCACTCGCACGCACGCATGCATGCACATGCAACCACCCTCACACATTTTTGCTCTCTCTCTCTCTCAGTCTCTGTGTCACTCTCTCTTTCTCTCTCTCTAACTAGACAGTGTTAGTTACACACACACACACACACCCATCCCCCCCCCTCTCCCCCCCCCACACACACACACAAGCACCCACACACATAAATACTCCCCCCCCCTCCCTCCCCCCCCCCCCCCCCCCCCCCCCCA
The DNA here is from genome assembly GCA_028751875.1 of Rapana venosa. Taxonomy (NCBI): domain Eukaryota; kingdom Metazoa; phylum Mollusca; class Gastropoda; order Neogastropoda; family Muricidae; genus Rapana; species Rapana venosa. The sequence continues at coordinate 74,943,129 of CM054139.1, forward strand.
CCACACACACACACACATACTATACAGAGACCATACCATAGAGAAGAAAAGAAGTTTCCTAATTGGTTGTGTTTGAGGGTTTTATGAAGACTGAAGAGGAACTAATTAAGCTCAAGGAGAGCAGAGATGAGCCTTAGTTAAAGGCAGGAATAGAGGTTGAAAAAAACCCCAAACAAAAACAAAAACAACAACCACCCCAAACCTTCCATGTCTGATAACTAGTGGGAGCTGGTAGCAAGTTTGATGCTAATGAACTAATAAGTAATGAGTCTTGAAAGGATGTGGAGGGGTAAGTAGGCTAACTACCTTTCGGCCTCGCTAACTCTGTCCACAAAATATGCAGACAAATTAAGTAAGTACTGTTCATTTGTTGGCCATGCCCTCTTGTCTCCTAAATATTCACGAAGACAAATTGCCTGGTGATTGTCTCATTTTGTTCTTTTGTTGTTATTATTATTATTTTTTTTTATATAGTATTGGTGTTAAATGTGTGTGTGTTTGTGTATAATACATGTGTACACGTGTGTGTGCGTGTCATTTATTTATTTATTTATTTTTATTCTTTTATTCGGAGGATAATGGAATAAGCACTCATGTGCTTTTTTTCATCCAGTCTCTTTGTGTATGCAGTTTTGTACATTTTGTCATCTGTTCGCAAGGGCTCACAATGGCCTACTCTTCCAAAAAGTGGAAGGGTTTTAACATGTGTGCAAGATGTTCTGCATGTATTCACACACAGGGCCTCAATTTATAGTCACATCCGAAGTGTGTGAGTGTACAAATTAATTACAGATAGAAATTTTTTTTTAAAAGAAACGGCTTCCTTCTCCTCCCCTGTCCCCCATTTAAAAAAAAAGAAGTTTTCACTGTCTTGTTTAGATTGTTTCTGTTTATCCAACCCATTTTTTTCACCTCAGTAAAGTCAAACACAATATATATGTTGACAAAAAACAAGATAAGGAAAGAAAAAAAAGGGGGGGTGGTGGTGTTGATTTTCGCAATCACAGACCTATAGATCTGTGGATACATTTCACCCTGAGGGGGTATTGCGTAAGAGAGTAAAAGCTGTAAGAGTAGAGTAAAAGCTGTAAGAGTAGAGTAAAAGCTGTAAGAGTAAAAGCTGTATCCTAGTTCTTGCCTCCTCCGCCTGCCCCACCTCCTGGTCCTAGATCTTTAATTTCCCCTTTCGCTCCACACACACGGTTTGTTTGTTTGTTTGTCTGTCCCGTTCGCGGCTTCAGGAGGTATTCAGTTCATTTCAAGAAAGCATTAGCTTACAGAGGGCATGCTCCTTCCCTTCTCTTCCCTTTCCCTTCCCTTCCCTTCCCCTTCCTGTCCCCTGCCCCATCATTCCAGCAGGTTTTTTTTCCCTTGTAGTTTACTCTTTTCTCCTCTCTCTCTCTCTCTCTCTCTCTCTCTCCTCTCTCTCTCTCTCTCTCTCCTCTCTCTCTCTCTCTTCTCTCTCTCTCTCTCTCTCTCTCTCTCTCTCTCTCTGTCTTTCTGTCTGTCTCTGTCTGTCTCTGTCTGTCTGTCTCTCTGTCTGTCTGTCTGTCTCTCTCTCTCTCTCTCTCTCTCTCTCTCTCTCTCTCTCTCTCTCTCTCTCTCTCTTATTTATCCTCAAAATAAAAGAATCCATCATTGTCAAATTTGTCATTCATCTTCTCTCTCTCTCTCTCTCTCTCTCTGTTTATTTTTCATTTTATTTTATATTTTATTCTTTTGTATCGAGGATAATGGAATAAGCACTTTGTGCTTTTTTTACATCCAGTTCCCGTGTGCATGCGCTTTTTTTTTGTAAATTTTGTCATCTGTTCCCATCGGCACACAATGGCCTACTCTTACGAAAAGCGGAACAGGATTTAACATGTGCGCAAGATTTTCTGTGAGCGTTCGCACACGGGCCTCGGTTTATAGTCTCATCCGAAAAACTTTTGGGGAGAGTGGAGTCGGCACTGATGTGTTAACTCCAGGGGCAAATATCCCCTTGAATGGGAATCGAACCCGGGTCGTCAGATTGCGAGCGCATATGTTCTAACCACTAGGCTATCCGGTCCCCCCCCCCCCCCCCCCCCCCCCCCCCCCCCCCCCCTGTGTGGTGGGGGTGGGAGAGAGAGAGAGAGAGAGAGGAGAGAGAGGAGAGAGAGAGCAAGCATCCATTACACCCAAATCTCTGGTGTCGAAGTGCTGTCTCCCTCTGTGTCCTTTAGGGATAAAAGGCAGTGATTGGGAAAAAGCAAAGTAGTGGGGGGGGGGGGGGGGGGGGGGGGGGGGGGGGGCAGGCAATCGTTTATCTTGGCCAGTGTCCGTCTGTCTGTCCATCGCCAAATCGCCAACACCTCTCTGAGTCTCTCTCTCCCACTGTGAGCGTTGCTGCTCCACCCCCCCCTCTTTCTCTCTCTCACTGATATGAAACAAGGTTCGTCTCAGCACAGAGCCCACAGTGCCCTGAGAAGGTGGCGGTAGAGCTCTCTCCAAAGCCATGAGGAATGGGTAAGGTCTTTTTCTCTATCACTTCACTGTCTCTCTGCCCCCCCCCCCCCCTCCCCCTCTTCTCCACTCCCCCCATCTCTCTGCTCCCTCCCCTCTCCCCCACCCATCCATCCATCCTCTGCTCCCATGCGCTCCGTCCACCCCCACCCCCCTCCCCTCTTCTTCACTCCTCTTCCATTCCATCCTCTTTTCTCTCTTTGGCCGCAGAGGTCTATTTTTGGCAGGGCTGGTATCGATTTTTGTGTTGGCTGATGAATACCCACTCTGTTTCCTTTCACGGTGGTAGCAGCGTCCAGTTCTCTCCTCACTAGTGCTACTGACTGCTGATGATGTCCTCTGCCTGTCTCTCTTGTCTGTCTCTCAGTCTCTCTCTTTCTACCCCTCTCTCTCTCTCTCTTGATCTCTCTCTTGTCTCCCCACCGCCTCCTTCAAGCTGTGTGCGGGGCTGGCTCTGTAGAGTGTAGTAGGCCTTGTAGTATAGTTTGCCCGTGCCTATGATGGACTCTTGAGATGGTGTGTACGTGTGGCCAGTGTGAAAACAGTGCTGTCTAAACAAAGTGCTGATGAACTGAAACTAACCCCGCCTTCTTACTGTGGTATGTGTTGTGTCCTTCGTCGTGAGGGGAGGGGAGGGGAGGGATAAAGAAAGGGAGGGGGTTGGGGGGGGGGGGGAGAAGAGCTCGCCTCACCCTGTTTTTGGTCCCCCCCCCCCCCCCCCCCCCCCAATCCCCCTCTAATCCTTCCATCCTCATCCCCCCTCTCTATCTGTCACTTTCGTATGCTGCTCGTTTCTCGGCACATGTTGGTGTGGCTGGCTCACCATTACTTTCTGGAATTGCAGCATCTCTGGTGGGGAGTGAGGATGCTGAACGGTCAGCGCTGACTGACTGACCGTTGACTTGTGCTTGTCGAGAGGGACTATTTTCAGAGGTGCTGTCATCACCAGAGACCGTTCAAGGCTTGACCCTGGGGGTTAGAGTCCTCGGCTGATCCTGAACAAGAGCAAAATAGGATAGTGAACTTTGGAAAACTGTGATTTCGTACATGTATGTGTAAGTGAGTGGAAGGGGGTATGATTTATCATACTGCTGTAAACAGTGTGGCTGGGAAATGATTCTTGTTCCGTTATGATCCTACATTGCTGGAAACACAGACTCCCTCGTTTGTCATCTGGATTGGAAATTGTGTACTGGTCTAAGAGGTTTTTGTCACCAATTGCAGATTTGCAGGAAACTATTTTTGTTGTTGTTGAAGAAAATGAATATATGAAGAAAAAAATCAAAATAAGACATGTAGTGTTTTTTAAATTGAAAAAAAAAGGTAATTTGTATCAGAATTAAACATGGCAAGAAAATCGAGAAGTAGAAATTCAATTAATCTAGTGACTAAGTAAGTGATAAGATTAAAAAAAAAACAATTCATAAAAACAATCTTACAGAATCTTGTGGTTAAATTTATGGTCTACAGGCAGTTCCATCTCAGAGTCAGAATCTTATCAGGAGCTAGAGTAGAATCAGGGAACAAAACCATAAAGATAGCTGATGAGTTACACTTAGTTTTTCTGAACTAATATTCTAGAGCACTAGCCTTTTATTATCCAAGTATTATCATTATTTTTAATTTATTCTTTTATATTGAGGATAATGGAATAAGCACTTATGTGCTTTTTTACATCCAGTCCCCGTGTGTATGCAGTTTTGTAAATTTTGTCATCTGTTCCCACGGCACACAATGGCCTACTCTTATGAAAAGCGGAACAGGATTTAACGTGTGCACAAGATGTTCTGTGTGTGTTCGCACACGGGGCCTCGGTTTATAGTCTCATCCGAAGGACTGTATCAAGGATTGAGACTATGATTAAGTATTTCCAGAAGTTTGATTATTTATCTTTTTGTTGTAAGCCCTTTATAACACCGACAGGACCATAGAAAGTGATATACTGCTTCATTTTCGGGAGGCTTTTCAGACACATGTATCTGATCTGTAGTATACTGCCTTCTGTGTGTTGTCCAGCTTATGTATAGGGAAGCAGGCAGTTTCTTTTTTACTGACAGGTTGAAGGAAATGTACTGCGGCTGATGGAAACAAATACTATTAATACAACTTTGAGAAAATGGTGTGATTATTCAGAATGGTAGTCGTGAGCAAGTCCTGATCCGACTGAAAGGTAATAACAGAACATGTACATGTATTGATTCTAGTGACAAGCATGAGAAAAGTATCAATTCTGATTGATCAAAACGAAAAGTATAAAAACTGATACTGTGATCGTGATAACTGTGATACTGACAGTGACATTTAAAGTGTAAACACTGAACATATTCAGTCTCTATATTATTATCTCAATAATAATTGCATGACTATTGAAGGGTTCATACTGGTGTGGTTTAACCCATTCCTTGATATAATAAACTATGTAATATGTATTATTATGTAATACAGTAGTTAAAAAAAAATTAGCTGTACAGTTCCTGATCATATGAAGCAACAATAGCTGACAGGAGAGATATCAGAAAATGTCTCTTTAATTTAAATTATAGAGGGAAACATGGAGTGCAGTCATACAGGGCACATTCGTGTATGCTAACAGAAAGATAGCCTGGGATGGCCTGGTTGGTTAGAGCGTTGTGCATTGCGTTTGTGATCTGCTGACCTGGGTTTGAATCCTGTTGAACGGGATATTTTTCCCTGGAGTTAACATCAGTGCCGTCTCCAGTCCTCCCCAAAAGTCCTTTGGATGAGACTATAAACCGAGGTCCTGTGTGAGAACGCACGCTGAACATCTTGCGCACAATTTAAAACCTGTTTTGCTTTTCAGAAGAGTGGGCCATTGAGTGGGGGTGGGAACAGATGACAAAATTGACAAAACTGTATGCACACAAGGACTGGATGTAAAAAAAGCACAAGAGTGCTTATTCCATTATCCTCCCCCCCCAAAAAAAAAAACCAAAAAAATAATGATAATAAAACACAGCTGCTGCCAGCTAACTGAATGATCCATCACATTCAGGTATTGATGGAGTGTTTATGATCAGTCTCTATGATTTGTTTCTGCTTTTGGTTTACAATACAGTCCAGCTGGCCATCACAGCTGTATCAAAGCTAATTAATAAACAAAATGATGGAAAGATGAAAGGAAAGAAATGAAAACTAGGATAAAAAAGCATGTAAAAATGTAATTTGTACATTCAATTTTCTTTGCATACATTTTTTGGTTTGAATGTAATGTGTGTACTTGATTTTAATTTTAGATGAGTTTAAAAAATTCAAAAGAAAAGTTAGGCAAGGGAAAAAAAGCAATTGTTTTTTGATTTGGCTAAGGGAGTGGTTATTATGTCTCATGTGCATGAAATATCTACTTGTGAAAGCTTTAATTATCAGCAGGCAAAAGGAGAAGATAAGCTAGAAAACGTGACAAAATTGACAGTAAAGAAAAGAAGATCACAAGAAAATAAAGAGAGGGATAAAAGAGAGACACATAATTTATAGAAAGTATTTGTTAAAAAAAAAGAAGAAGAGAAAGCTCCAGACATTCTCATAAAAAAAAGGTTATACAGTAGTCAGTAGTGAATGTGACGATGACAAAGGTCAGTTGACAGTCAAGCAAAATAAACAGCAAACAATAAACAAACAAACAAAACCCCAAAGAAAGCAAAACAAAATACCCAAACAAACAGTCACCACCATGATGACAACGACAACCACCACCACCACCAAAGGAAAAAACCCAAACAAACCCAAAACAGCAACAAAAGCACACCCAAACCTATTTTCCTGAACACAGAACAGGCATACATAGTACTTACTAAGTATGCTAAGGCTTGAAAAACTTTCTAAAAGTAAATTAGGTATAAGATGAACAGAAGAAGAAAGCCAGCCAATCAACAAACTGACAAATAAACAAAAAGTCCCCCTCCCCTAAAAAAACAACACACACACAAAACCAAACACCAACAAAAAACACCCACAAAAATGTACATGTTGTTAGGAAATAATATCATAAAAGTGGTAGCGTAAAAACTCCTCCAAACTTTCACTAACTGGTTGGACTAAAACAAAAACAAACAAAAAAGCTGTGATAGGAAAAAAAAACCCTCCAAACCTATGACCCGTACAAGCTGGTGAGAAACAGAAACACCAAAAATGGAAGAGCTGCTAGGAGAAAACAGAAGGCCATTTCATGGTAGAGCACACGTACCGGCTGACAGGATTTGTTTTTTCCGTGTGTGTGTGCCTGAATCAGTGTTTAACACATGCATTCCCGATCGTATTACCTGTAATTCCACCTGACGGACAACAGCTGGGATGGGGGCAGGCAATGAAACAGGTAGACCTCCATTCTAGTGACAGTGGAACACCATCACTTCCAGTGTCACCTTCTTGCTGTGGCTAGAGATTTTCACTACAGTAGTGTGTGTGTGTGTGTGGTACACATGTATGTTCCACATTGATAGCTAGCTGGCTTGCTTTGATTTTACTTTGTCTTTGAATTCTCTGATTTTTTTTTTAAAGATTTTTTTCCATTGCAGGTGCTGCAAGGTTTTCTGTGGTTTCTGACTGTCAAATAGTAACTAATGGCTGTGTGGAGCATTTCCGCTCATATTCATGACAAACAGTAGAAGTGTTCGACAAAGAATCGAAGAAGTAAACTGTAACTTGGTGTTGTTCGACAAAGAATCAAAGAAGTAAACTGTAACTTGGTGTGACAGATTATGTATCGGAAAAGTGAAGGGATTTTTTTATTTTTTTTTCTTTTCTGAAGTGGAAGTTTGCAAGAATGTTGGCACAGGGTGAACTTTTTATCTGAACATTCATGAATATTCTTGGACATGAGATAAAACTGTTCGAAAAAAAAAGCGTGGAGAACGTACGTGTCTGCCTGTCTGAAAAGCTCCCATTACCAGCATCAATTTGAGCAGAATGATCGATTGTAAGTAAGGTTATTTATTATTGTTTAGTGATGTTTGTGATTGTGTTGATTGTGTGTATTTATTCTACTGTGTTATTTTGTAGTTTGTTTTTGTTTGTTTGTTTTAAATCTGTCTGTGCATTTTTTCATGTGTAATATTTTCAAAGAGTATGAATTAACAACAACAACAACAAAATAAACCCAACAAAACAACTCAACAACAAACCCAAACCTCGGAAACAAAACAGCCCCCCAAAACTGCAAAAGCAAACAAACAAACAAAAAAATGCTTGACCGCCTCTGTTGTTTTCATTCTCTGTCAGCATTATATCCATGAGTGTGCAAGAGACGGATAAAAAAAACCCCTCCCCAAACCCCAGAAAGTGATGTTGGGTGCTGATAGCCATTCTGCCTTTCTGGTAGTAAGACCTTGCATACATTACACATTGGCATTTCAGGTGCACTTTTGTCTCATTAAAATCCCATCAATGTCGGGACGACACTTTAGCCGTTAGTGCAAATGAGGGGGGGGGGGGGGGGGGAATTAATTTCGGTCAGCGTTTTACGGCAAATTTTTAAGCATTAATTAGCTATCCATCTGTCAACAAGCATAATGGTGGGGGTTTTGTGTGTGTGTGTGTGTGTGTGTGTGTTTGTGTGTGTGTAAGTAAATTTGGGTGGAAAATATAATATTGTGGAAGAAGAGTTTAGTCTCACTGTCTGAAAGTAAAACACGCTGGAACTGATCAACTTTGTTTGAGGAGTGTGTGTGTGAGTGTGTGTGTGAGTGTGTGAGTGTGTGTGTGCATACATCATTTACATGTGTTGTGTGCGCTCACTATCTAGTTGAATCTATGGATACTTGCACACATTTCTTGGTTTATCTCTTTGTCCCTCTCTGGCTTTTATTGGTTTTTTTGTTTTAAGAAATACTTGTATTTGCTTACATTGTAAGTTACAAGTTAACTTGATCAATCGTGTATGCACATGGGCGCAAACACACACAGCACATGTTTATGCACACACGCATATTTTATTTTATTTTATTATTATTATTATATATTTTGTTTTAGAGATAGCTTTATGAAAATAAGCAACTGCATTACTTATTCAATGTACCATCTGAAAATACAAATTTGACTTTGACTTTGACATTAGAACACAACACAACACAACACAACACACTCACTCACTCACTCACTCACTCACTCACTCACTCTCTCTCTCTCTCTCTCTCTCTCTCTCTCTCTCTCTCTCTCTCTCTTTCTTTTGTACTTTTGTCTGTCTGTGTGTGTCTCTCTCTTTGTACCCCCTCTGTCTCTCCCCTCTCTCTCTCTCTCTTCCTCTCTCTCTCTCTCTCTCTCTCTCTCTCTCTCTCTCTCTCTCTCTCTCTCTCCTCTCTCTCTCCCTCTCTCCTCTCCTCTCCTTCCTCCCTCTCCCCCCCCCCCCCCCCTCTCTCCTCTCTCTCACTGTGGCTCTGTCTGTTTGTCTGCCTCTCTCTCTCTCTCTCTCTCTCTCTCCCTCTCCCTCTCCTCTCTCTCTCTCTCTCTACTCTCTCTTCTCTTCTCTCTCCCTCTCTCTCTCTGCTTCCTTTTCTATCCTCATATCTGTCTGTCTGTCTGTCTGTCTCAGTGTCTGACTGACTGTGTCTTTCCCTTGCTCATTAATTTTTTCACCCTTAGAGTGCATGAGGGTGAAATAACATTATTGCATGCTTCAAGCGACTTCAATGGCTAATTCTGAGTTTGAAAGAGTTCCAAGTGAACAGGAACAGCCAGCTTGGAATGTTGTTGCTAGTTTAAAGAAGCCTGTCACTTCAGTTCTAAGTTATAGTGTTCTCTCACTCTCTGTGTGTGTTAATTTGTCTGTCTCAGTGCCTGTCTGTCTGTTGATTCCCTCTCTGTTTATCTGGGGACGGGATAGCTCAGTGGTCGAGCACTCGCTTTCCCCAGCCAAGTTAAGCAGCGTCGAGCGTGGTTACCAGTTGGATGGGTGACCGTTTGCGCGCCTTGGCTTCAGTACAGTTCCCCCAGTTCACCCAGCTGTAAATGGGTACCTGCCCTCTTTAGGGTCAGGGAAGGTAAAGCAGCGAGGGAGAGGAGATGGGCGCCGCCCTCAATATGCTGGCCCTAGAGAAGTGAGGTCTCTGACGCCTCGCTCCCCTACGACCTTATAGGTTATGGGACTCCTTTACCTTTTTTTACCTTTATCTGTCTGTCTCAGTGTCGGTCAGAGTCTGTCTCTCTTTGGGTATAAATTCCCCTTTCCCCACCCTCTCTTTTCACTGACGCTGATGCACTTGTAAGTATATCATGCACATGTAGTAATGTATCATGCATACATGTGCACAAGCGCCACTCATTAATTTTGTGTGCATGTGACACACACACAGTGTGACACACACAGTGTGACACGTATGCATACATACGGTACATACATGAACGCATACACATGCACACGCATCCATGTATACATGCACATGATGTATCATTCACACATGTAGTATACCATATACACATGTATACATGTGTGTGTGTGCAGCTACCTACCCACCCACACATGCAGGCACACATGCATGCATGCACACACACACAGAGTCCTTCAGATGAGACTATAAACCGAGACCCTGTGTGCGAACGCACGCAGAACATCTTGCGCACATGTTAAACCCTGTCCGCTTTTCATAAGAGTAGGCCATTGTGTGCTGGTGGGAACAGATGACAGAATTTACAAAACCGCATGCACACATGGAATGGATGTCAAAAAGCACATAAGTGCTTATTCCATTATCCTCGATAGAAAAAAACCGGAAAAAACCCACAAGCTCACTTATTCACTCACTCACTCACTCACTCTCTCTCTCTCTCTCTCTCTCTCTCTCTCTCTCTCTCTCTCTCTCTCTCTCTCTCTCTCTCTCTATCTCTCTCTCTCTCTCTCTTTCTCTCATACACACACATGCACATTCACCACACACACACACACACACACACACATACACATACACACACACACAACACTCCCTCCTTCTCTCTCTGTTTGTCTGTCTGTCTGTCTGTCTGTCTGTCTCTCACACACACATGCATGCACGCACGCATGCATGCACCCACACATCAGAGTATTCCAGTTCAATTAAGTGTAATAACTCTGAAGATTAAAGACTAATTTTGGAACCATGACTAAACCTTAATTTGGAAGAGGGCTTCTTTCTGAATTTTTCTTCTATCTTTTATTCAAGTTATAAATGATGTGTGCCCTCCTCCACCCCTCCCCCCTTCTCTCTCTCTCTCTCTCTCTCTTCACTCTCTCTCTCCTCTCTCTCTCTCTCCTCTCTCTCTCTCTCTCTCTCTCCTCTCTCTCTCTCTCTCTCTTTAAATTCATCTCTTTTTCTCCAAGCTTTTCATTACATCTCATCTGGAGCCATTGTCTGACTTGCTTCTGCTTGTTAGCAGAGTGTTTCTAGCTTAAGTTTTCCTCTGTGTGTGTGTGTGTGTGTGTTTATTTATTAAAAATTATTTATTCATTCATTTATAGGATAATGGAATATGCGCTCATGTGCTTTTTTACATGCATTTAAAAAAAATTTTGTCATCTGTTTCCACCGACACACAATGGCCTACTCTTCTGAAAAGTGGAATGGGTTTTAACGTGTGCACAAGATGTTTTGCGTGTGTTTGCACTCAGGACCTCGTTTTATAGTCTCATCCGAAGGACTTTTTGGGAGAGTGGAGTTAGCACTGATTCTAACTCCAGAGGAAAAATCCTTGTGTGTGTGTGTGTGTGTGCTTTCTCTCGAAAGAGGCGATGTTTATGGAAAGAAAGTTGTGGTTGTCTCATTGATAACGAGCTTGGTTTTGATACAAGTCTCAGATTCAATATTGGATGTTTACAGGAATGAGAGATTCCTTCTGTGTGTGTGTGTGTGTGTGTGTGTGTGTGTGCGCGCATGCACCTGTGTGTGTGTGTTTGTGCCTCTGTGTGTGTCTGTCACTGTGTATTTGTGTGTATGTTTGTGTGTGTGTGTATGTGCTTTACCTCTCTCTGTTTCTCTCACTGTCTTGTTGTCTGTCTCTGCCTGCCTGGCTGCCCCCCCCCCCCCCCCCCCCCCCCCTCACCCCCATCCCCCCTCATCTCTCTCTCTGTGTTCCCCCCCACACCCCCCCACAAAAAAACCCCAAAAAACCCACAAAAACCCACCCACCCACCCAAACAAAACAAAACAAAAACAAAACCAAAACCAAACCATTCTCCTCTTCCCTGCCTCCTTCAATCTCCCCCCACAGTGCACATGTATAGAGTTTCTGGCGTAGTTCGTAGTTCGTGTTGCTTATTCCGAGTTGTTGTTTCCATGGAAATGTTGTTTCCATGGAAATAACTGGGCACGTCATTCATGCACAGTAGCCACATCACATGTCTGGCAAGGCATTTTGTTTGTTTGGCAAGGCCAGGTGGCATGGAGGAGGCAGTGGTAGTTTGACCTGCGTTTTTGATTTGGTTGATCGTATGATCACACCGACCGACACTTAGTACTCACAAGTTACTGTGGTATTGATGAAGCTGCAAATAATATGGTGAGAAATATTTATAACTCTTGAAAAGGAAGATGTTTCACACCGACACTTAGTACTCACAAGTTACTGTGGTATTGATGAAGCTGCAAATAATATGGTGAGAAATATTTATAAAATAACTCTTGAAAAGGAAGATGTCCATTTGATTTAAGTCAGTCTGCTGACAGCAGTCATCTCAGGACTTTTAAAAAAAAAAAAATGCGTCTCCCAGTTCCTTCTCTTTGCTGTTCCGCACATACACACACACACACACACACACACACGCACGCACGCACGCACGCACGCATGCACGCACGCACACAGATATCAGAAGTAAGGATGTTCACCTTACATGAAAGTATATGATTAACTGTTGTTTCTATGGGCCATACGGCCTGCAAAACTGAATTAAAATTATTGTTATTGTTATTATTATTGACACACACACACAAACAAACACACACATACACACACACACACACTCACACACTCACACACGTGTGTGTGAAGTGTGGAGTATGTCTTTTGTCTTCCTCTGTGTTTCTCTGTCTCTCGCTGACTCTCTCTGTCTCCTCTCTCTCACACCCCTCCCTCCCTCCCTCCCTCTCTCTCTCTCTCTCTCTCTCTCTCTCTCTCTCTCTCTCTCTCTCTCCCTCTCTCCCCCCCCCCCCCTCTTTCTGAGTCTCTGAGTCTCTCTCTGGGTCTCTGTCTCTCTCTGGGTCTCTGTCTATCTGTCTGTCTCTGTCTGTCTGTCTCTATCTGTCTCTGTCTGTCTGTCTCTCTTTTGTTTCCTGTCTTAGTGTCTGTCTCTGCCTGTCTCAGTCATGTTCTAGTATATATTCATCTGTTTGGTTTAGAGTGTTATGACAGTGTATGGTGCACATGAAATATCATCTACTGATCTAGTATTGTTGTTTTGTTTATTAGAAATCTGCAGGAAGTTGGTAATAACCTTCTAAAATACAGTCAGACTTTGAGTAACTCCTGTTGTGGGACATTTTGAAGAGACTAAACAGAAAACTTCTTCAAAGAAATGATCAACTTGTCTAAGATAGATAATTTGTATAATTAAGTTTCAAGATGGCAACATGCTGTGGTAGCACACTGTCAGAAGAGATCTTTTGAACAGCAGTAGGAATGTCTTTCCATCTGGTACTTGTTGTGGACCTGTGTGAGTTAGCTAGCTAGCAATAGCATTCTTCACCTTTTATCATTTGCTTTAAAACAACCGTAATTTGAGTTTGAATTACGAACAATGATTGATTACAAAAACAGAAATCTGTAATACTTAATAGCAAAGCAGAAGAACATCATTCCAGCCTTTTTGTTTTTGGTTTTTTGGTAGTTCGTCCCATTTCCATCAATCACTATGATCATATCACTCATCATTCAGTCTTGGTAATGGTACACAGCACCATACTTTTTCAGCTGATGAGTTTGATTGATAAAGTCTACACTAGGGATGTGTCCAGCAGTCCATTGATTGCATGCTTTTTGGCTACATCCTTTCTTTAATATATATATAAAATATAAATTCAATATATTCTGTCTCCATCTTTTTCTTCCTTATATTGATGCACAATTTGACTGAAGATATCCTTTTTCCATATAATTGAGGTGTACTGTCTCCATTCTTTTACCATATCATTGTACATTATATTTATACGCTCTTCATCCCAATCCCTTTCCATCATATAAGAATTGTCTTCCATCTTTTTGCCATTAGGGAGACAGGGGTAGTGATGGATAATCATCAGGAATGGATCAGGGTTGTAGTAAAGATGTGTGGGAAGGCATTAATCTTGGGGAGTCCTGACCCATTTCTTCCTGTGGCCTGTTTGTATCGTGTAAGCTGGATTCGTTCCAAGTTATTGCTTTCAAGATCAGCAGCCCGTTAGCTGTTTTAGTGGGTTGACGGGCAATTTGTAAGTTGGTGGTGACTGAGCGTTTTATGTCGGTGTTGTTGTTGCTGTTGTGATTGTGTACGTTTCTGTTTTTAGTTTGTTAAGTAGTTTGTTTTTGTTTTAGGGCTTTGCCAATCTTTCTGCACCAGTGATGCTTGATTTAAAAAAACAAAAAATCCCTGCATAGATTCTGCCAATGTTTTTCTTCAGACTTTTGTCTTTTCTAGGCAGGCAGGGGGAGCAGGGAGTTGTTTTATTTGTTTTTGTTTGTGCGTTCGTTTTCAAGATCACATGATAAATTTGATTTCAGACTGTTTGTTCCAAGGATAGAATTTAGGAGTGACGGGTAGAGATTGAAGACTGCGATAAAAGGTCAAGGGGTTTCTTGCTCTCTCTCTCTCTCCTTTGCTTTCGATCTGCTATTGATTTCCACATGTGGACCCCTGCTCTCTTTCTACCATTGGCATTGTGGCACCTCCATGTCTTGTCCCTCCCTCCCTGAGACCCTCCCTCCTTGCTCCCCTGTCTTAGTGCTGTCGCCCCTCCCTCTTTCCTCGTCTCTTCTCTTCTCTCTTCTACCCCTTCTTTCCCAAACTAATTTCGTGTGTGAAGGGCGGCATGTTCTTACGTGCTTCAACTTTCGAACTAGGCGATGTACGATGTATACTATACATGTGTGCCTTTCACCTCCCAGTGTGTAGTGTGTGTGTGTGTGTGTGTGTGTGTGTGTGTGTGTGTGTGTGTGTGTTGTCCTTTAATTGGTGCGGTTCACACAAGGGATGAATTCATTGGGCAGACTTCATTACTTGTCTGATTAAAAGTTGTGCGTCATGGGGCTACAAAGTTTGATTAAAAAGAAATTGGGGGTTGGGAGGGGAAGATGGTATAGCCTAGAGGGAAGGGATGTTGAACTCCAGGATAAGGGAGGAAGAGGAGGAGGAGGAGGATGTGAAGACCAAAGAGATCCTGGGTAGAACAAAAGCTGTGTTTTTTTGTTTTTGTTTCTTTATTAAATGTGTTCTGTTAGTGTGTGTGTGTGTGTGTGTGTGTGTTGTTGTGTGTGTGTGTGTGTTTGTTTGTGGTGTGGTGTGTGTTTGTGTGTGTGTGTGTGTGTGTGTTCATGTGTGTACTGTGTGCGTGCATGCGTGTGTGTGTGTGTGTGTGTATGAGTAGTTCTGTGCTGTTTTTAGTCGCTTTTTTTTTTGGGGGGGGGGGGGGGGGGGGGGGTATATTTGTTATTTCATGTTTTTGGTTATAGCTGTATGATATGAATATTTCTTTCGCATTCTTGTTGTCAGAATCTCATTGTATTCATGATGTATTACATATAGTTCTCTTTTGTTCCCAGTTTGATTTATTTGATTATGAAAATCAGAAAAAGGTCACTCTTGTCAAACCATACTACAAAAGGTTTTGCAAATTTGGTAAGTTTTTTAAAACTTATTGTCTAAATTTCTTGGTTTAGCAAAGTTTTTATCATTGAAATTTCTGAGTCTAGGGTAGTGTTAACTGCCTGTATTAGTACAGAGAGAGAGAGAGAGAGAGAGAGAGAGAGAGAGAGAGAGAGAGAGAGAGAGAGAGAGGAGAGAGAAGGCAGCAGACAGACAGACGAAGACAGACAGACAGACATAGAGAGAGAGAGACAGACAGACATAGAGAGAGAGAAATGTATGAGAGGAATAAACACACATTGTTGCTTTTTTTTTGGGGGGGGGCATTCAACCACCAGTCAAGATCTATAATATTAGTTAATGAATTAATCAATCAAATCAATCAAATTAAAGAGTCATATCAATCAAATAGTATAAAAAGAAGATCTATGCCAATAAATGGATGGAAGAAATAGACAATGCCAGAGAGAGGAAGGGAAAAGGAGGGACAGGCAGAGACACAACGCACACGTGAATGCACACCCACCCACACCCACACCCACACCCCACACCCACATACACCACACACACACCCACACCCACACACACACACACACACCACACACACACACACACCACACACACACCACACTCGCTCACACACACACACACACCACACACCCCTGTGTTGTAAATTCTGCTAATAGCCTGAAAATCAGGAAACTGCGCACACACAGTTATTCCAGCCAATCTCAGCTTGGCGTCAGGCTAATGAAGCTGGCTTTTTTCTTTTTCTTTTCTTTTCTGTTTCGTGTGTGTTGTGGCCGGCAAGCTGGCAAACAAATTTGTTGACCCGTTCATCAACTGACCAATCCCAGAGCTGTCTTCAGATAATTAGGCTTACTTTCCTTCTGTCTATTTTTTTGGCTTTATTTTCTGTGGACTAGTAGTCTGTGCACTGCATTTGTGTGGGTTGGACGTAGACAGTTTCCTGATCTGGGTGTCTGTCTGTCTCAGTGTCTGTCTCTGCCAGTTTGTTTAACAGAGACTGAGAGGGAACAGGGAAACCATTTGCGGGAAACCCAGGCATTGGCACTCACCTGACAAAAGTGGCGGAATTTGTCCATCATCTCTTCAGTGCAGTGGGCTATTTTTTTTTTCCCGAAACAGCGTTGTGGATAAAAGAAGGGGGGAAAGGAGAATGTTGCTAATTGATGAGAAGAAATGAGGTGTAGTGCTGCACTGGTGGTGACAGGTTCTCCCAGGGAGAGCAGCCTGAATTTTGAATACAGAAATCTGTCATGACTGTTAACTATGTAAATATGTGTTTAACAGTAAATGATTGAGTACTACAGTATATAATAATATACAACACAATACAGAACAATACAATGCAATACAGCACAGTACAATACAGTACACTGTACTGTCTACAATGAACAAGTGTCCTATCCATTTTCATACTGTGTCACTAGATTCTTCTATCCAATCGGGTGAATCCAAAAGTATGGTTATTCAGTGATTCACACACACACACACTCACACACACACACACACACACACACACACACACACACACACACACACACACATAGATAAGCCATACACTGATACAGGCTGACAAACGCAAAATTATTAGACATGAATTCATTTCTGCATCCAGACTAGATATTTCAACATGTAAGACTGCAACTGCAAGATCGTAATAAAGGTCAGACATAGACCTAGCCAGCCTGCCAGCCACTGAGTCAGACAGCCAGCCAGCCACTCACATGTATCCAACCAGTCCACTAGCCAGACACTGAGACAGACCGACAGACTGGCAGAGACAGACAGACAGACTTGTTTCTTTCAAGCAAGCAGACTAACTTGATAAGTGCATGCAAAATTGTGGCCATCAGACGTTGAGGTCAGGGGAGGTGATCGTCCAGAATTGTCCTTTTCTCTCTTTCCCTCTGCCCCCCCTGGTGAATGCAATCAATGCCTGGGTTAACCACCGGGCTCTCTGTCTGGTCTGGCAGAATTCACTGCCGGCCGACCAATTTACATGAAGTCTGCGTTTAGTGCTACTGTTAAATGTGTGTGCGTAGAGTGTATCCATCTATGGATACTCTCAGAGGGGCTTCTGCATAGTGTTTTAGTACTATTTATAATGTACATAAAATACATATATGTGCATAGGAACTGACTCACTCCAGAGAAGTTACTTTTGGGCATGGTAGTATAGTTTTTACTTTTACTTAGTTATGTTCCTCTTGGTCAAGTTCTGTGATAAATCTTGAAAACTAGAGTGAATTTGAATTGCCAGGACCCAAGCATGCATTTGTGTACACACACACACACACACACACACACACACGCACACACACACACACACACACACTCCCTTGCAACACAACCACAGATTTTTGTGTGTGTTTTGAATATCGCCACTTACAGACAATTTTTCCCAAACACTTACAAACTACAATTGAAGTTACCATTCCACACAGGACTGTACTATGCATAAATCACAGCGCTATAGCGGCAAAGTGAAAGAGAGATAGGTTTCCCTTGGTATGATATATTTCTACCAACCCATTGATCAGTAGTGTCTGAGGAGTAATTCACTGATCCAGGACTGCCAGTAATGGGACATGAAGCGATCACACTCACACAGAGAGGGTGAAGGGATAATGGTAGGGTCGTATTGTGCTGCGCACACCAAGAGAGCCTTAGCCAGACTGCTTGTATTTTTTTCTTGAATGTAATTATGTATTATTATATGTGATAATATTCTGCTGGTTTGTGTAGGCCGGTTGCCAGCTTTGATAGTTAGGGTCCACGAATAGAAAATGTGGACGTGGCTGTCTAAAGTGTCTTATTGATGGTGAAAGTGTTTGCACAGATTGATCTGCAGTTGGATAAATTAGTGTCGGATGTTTGGAAAACTTGATTGAGTAGATTGAGAGTGAGAGTGAGTGAGTGAGAGAGAGAGAGAACTTGCCCCCTCCCCCCACTCCCAAAACCAAACCAAAACAAAACAAAAACAACAACAGAAACCAAAAACAAACCACTACCAACAACAACCAACAAAAAGAAAACCCCCAATAGCTTTATTTGTATTTACATACATGTATTCACACACACACACACACACACACACACCACACACACCACACACACACACACACACACACACACACACACACACACACAGCTCCACACTACACAGCTCTCTCTCTCTCACTCACACACTTTCTGTCATTTGCCCATCATTTTGCCAGAATATGAAGTAACTGCTTCATTGATAGCCTACATATCTCATAATAATAGCACATGGATAGGGAAAAGACTTTAAAGAGATAATATGTGATCAGAATAGGAAAATACTTTAAAGAGATAATATGTGATCAGAATAGGAAAAGACTTTAAAGAGATAATAAGTGATCACGAGTAGGAAAAGACTTTAACGAGATAATATCTGATCAGGGTAAAGGTGTCTCATAACCTGTGAGGTCGTAGGGGAGCGAGGTGTCAGAGACCTCACTTCTCTAGGGGCCAGCATATTGAGGGTGGCGCCCATCTCTTTTCCCTTGCTGCTTTACCTTCCCTGGCCTTAAAGAGGCAGGAACCCATTTACAGCTGGGTGAACTGGGGGACTAATAAACTTAAAGCCAAGACACACAAACGGTCACCTATCCAAGTGGTAACCACCCTTGATGCTGCTTAACTTGGCTGGGGGAAAGTGAGTGCGCCGACCACTGAGCTATCCCTCCCCACTCGGGGTAGGAAAAGAATTGAAAGAGATAGTGTCAGATCACATTATTGTTTCTCTTGGTGATTTATACCATGTAATAGACTTATTGATCAGTGTCAGAATAACTCAGGGATCTACCGGTGGAATGTAAAGGAGATTGCCCCATAGGAATGGTTACAGTGTAATACATAACATGTACATTGGGTAAGGATGGTGGTGTCCTGCGCTGTATTGATTCACAGGGTAATGACTGTGGTGTAGTGATTATGGGGTAATGATGGCCGTGTGATAACTGGTATTGTACCATGCCAGGAATGTTTGATCCAGGCAGAGAATGAGATGATTCTTTGCCCTGCTCTTTTATTTAAATAACTCTTATAAATCAGGTTGGGGAGAGGGTTTGGGGTGGGAGATGACCTAGTGGTTAAAGCCTTGCGCTCGCAATTTTACAGCGCAGGGTCTTACCCAGGTTGGAGCCACCACTCAGATGCTAGTTCAAAACAATCAAGGGGATTTTTCTCCCTGGTGTTCAAAATCAGTACTGACTCCACCCCCCCCCCCCCCCCCCCCCCCCCCCCCCCCATCCCCCTATCAAAGTCCTTCAGATGATATGAGACTATAGACCAAGGCTCCATGTGCTAACACATGCAGAACATCTTGGAACACATGTTAAAACCTATTCTGCCTTTCAGAAAAGGTTGCCATTGATGCTGGTAAGAACAGATAACAACCAAAAATTTTTTTGAGAAAAAATACATGCACACTTTTACTGGTGTCATGTTAAGACATGATCATCCCTGAAGTCAGAATGTGGCTACCTTAATGGTGGGGAAAAAACAGTCAAACATACAGTGATATGCAAAAATTGCCCCATTGGTGAACCTCGGAGCTCTAGTTGAGGAACATTAAAAAAAAATTATTTATGGGTTTTGTTGTTGTTGTTGTTGGGTTTTTAATTTCTTTTCCCTCCTGGTATTGTTATAGCCCATTACTCGTATTAGCTGATGTCTAGGGATAGAAAATTGTGGCTGCATCATTTAAGTGTTTGATAACAAAAAGCTTGTTTGGAATAGGTGCCTTAGATAAGATATTGGGTGTTTACAGGATGAGAGAGTTGGTGATGTGTGTGTGTGTGTGTGGGAGGAGGTCACAGAGAGAGAGAGAGAGAGAGAGAGAGAGAGAGAGAATTTCAGCTTTTGTATTTTCATAATTTTCTCTGTTCATTTTTCCATGCTCATCTCACTCACACACACACGCACGCACGCACGCACGCACGCACGCACGCACACACACACACACA
The DNA here is from genome assembly GCA_028751875.1 of Rapana venosa. Classification (NCBI taxonomy): domain Eukaryota; kingdom Metazoa; phylum Mollusca; class Gastropoda; order Neogastropoda; family Muricidae; genus Rapana; species Rapana venosa. The sequence continues at coordinate 74,963,388 of CM054139.1, forward strand.
CAGTGACACACACACACACACACACACACAGTGACACACACACACACACTTACACCTTAAAACTTCACTTCATGCTTCAGTGTGCCATAATGATGAAGCTACCGCTTCAAAACATAACTCGAATGACAGCGCTTGACCAAAAAGAGAAATCATGGGTTCCCCTGGCGTGTACTGTACTAGGTTCATAGATCAATGTGAAATTAATACCAGGATCCAGGGGGACATGAAAGGCATAGATCTGTCTGGCTGTGTCCTCACAGGGGTTGTGCAATAAGGACGGTGGGTATACTTTACTGTATCAGTGCCATGCCAGAATCGTTTGACCCAGACAGAAGTTGTGATGGTGGTTATTATTATTACTGTGTTGTGTCGAATTATCTTTTCCTGATAATGCCTATGAATAGAAAATGTGGCTGTAGTCTCATCGATAAAGAGGTTTGCGCTGTGTGATTTTTTATAAATAAAGATTTGTGTGTGTTTGTGTGTGTTGTGTTGTTGTTGTGTGTGTGTGTGTGTGTGAGAGAGAGGGAGAGAGAGAGTGAGATGAGAGAGTGTGTGGAGACGTGTGTGTGTGTGTGTGTGTGTGTGTGTGCACGCGAGCAAGCGAGCGTGCAGGTATGGTGCATGTGTGTGTGTGTACACCTAGGAGACTAACAAAAAAGCATTTTCAGTCATTTGTATGCTTGTTCTATATCATTTTTTCTCAGTAATATATTATACACTTTGAATGCAGACACATGATAGATGACTGTAATGTGTTTCCGCACGTTGAAGGGGAAAGGGCTTTTGCCAGCATGACTACTAAACTCCTCCTTTAATTCCTTGAGGACTCATCAGGGCACTTCTTTCATTGGGATGCCGGGGGCCTGTCAGTATAAATAGCATCCCCACCTTCTGGAAATTCTATGTTAGGAATTCCCTCTTTGCTATCTCTCTCTCTCTCTCTCTCTCTCTCTCTCTCTCTCTCTCTCTCTCTCTCTCTCTCTCTCTCTCTCTCTCTCTCTCTCTCTTTATTTCTGCCTTATTCTTTTTCTTCCTGTCACCTCCCTCTTTATTTTCTTGCCTTCTTTGGTCCATTCTCCTGCCTTTTTCTTCAGGAAAAAAACAACAACACCTTAAAGATAACATTTCTTTCCTATGCCAAAGTCGGAAGCGCTGGGCCTGACTTGTCAGGCGCTTAACGGCAGCACAACGCATTTTTGCTCGTATGACAGACAACAATACAATAGCTGCTGTATGAGCATGCGACGACAAAGAAGAATCGGGGTATTGAACAGAAGTTTTGCAGCAGTATGCCTTTGTGCAAGTTGATAATCTGGCAGAGTCACCCTTCTACAGATCATTTACTGCATATGAAGTGTGTATTGTGTCGTATTTATGAAGCAGTCACCCAATCCTGCCTTTTTTTTTTTTAACATATGAAAGTTGGGTGGGATTTCAGTGTGTGTGTGTTACTGTGTGGTGTGTGTGTGTGCAAATAGTTCTCATATGTTTGCACAGAGAACCTTGGATTATATTCTCCATAGGGAGAGATGTAATAGCCTTGGTGGTTAGAGCATTGTGCTTGTGATCTGACTGCCTGGGTTTGAGCCACTCTCAAGGCGTCCATTCAAGATCTTTCCTCAGGAGTTAACATCAGTGCCAACTCTATTCCACAGAAAATTATCCTTCAGATGAGACTCGAAACTGAGGTGCCGTATAATGTGCGAACATGTGCAGAATATCATGCACACATGTTATAACTTGTTTTACCTTTCGGAAGAGTAGGTCATGTATTGTGTGCCCGGGGGAATGGATAACAAGATTTACAAAACCACTTGCAAACGGGGAATGGATATATATTTATAGAAAAGCACTCAGGTGTTTAGTTATTATCCTCAAAATAAAAGAATTACTTTCCTCCACTACTATTTCTGCATTAAATTTAAAACAAAATGAAAGAATTGAGATAGGGCTAGATCAGAAAGACTTGCGAGGGAATGGATCTATTATGGAACTAATGTTAACTCCAGGGGAGGAAAATCCCCTTAAACGTTCTCCTTTTAGCCATAGCAGGGACTTGAACTAGCACCCGCAGTTACCGTCAAATGACAAAGTTTGGTGTTCAAACCGCACCAGGCAACCCCATCAATGTTGCCTACACCCACAGATCATAAAGAAAGTATATTTGCTGTCTGAGCATTCCATGAAGAAGAAGAAGAAGAAGAAGAAAGAAAATATGCATATCATGCATTTGCCAGGAATGGACATGGTTGCCTTGGTTAAGCACAAGGGGAGAAGAATGTTGTCTTGACAATCCAGGCTTGCCTAGATCTCTCTCGGAGACTGAAGGACATGGATATGTATGTATGGGAGGGAGGGAAGATGAGGATGAGACAAGTGGAGTTTTCATTCATTCTAGCAAGATTGGTTTGGTAACCATAGTGACAGAGCCAAGGACCTGGCGATTATATTACCTTGGAGAGTTGCAAATCAGTGTCTAATGAGAGCTTCAGGGTCCTGTTTTTCCTTCAGTTTGGAGCTGACTCAAACTTGTGGGAATGCTGTGGCCAAAGGAGAGAATGCTCTACAGTTCCATTAAGGAATTAGTATGTGATAGTGCATACAAGTGGGTTTACATGCAGCATACAAATGTGTATGATACATGTAGCATACATGTGACTGTGTGTTTGCACACATGCACACACACACACACATACACACGCCCTCACGCGCGTGTCCACACGCATGAATGCTTGCATGTGCTACACACAATATAATGCTCGCATGTGCTACACTCAATCACATGCACATAAGCATGTGCGTATGCGCACGCACACACACACACATACACACACACACACACACCACACCACACCACTCTCTCTCTCTCCACACTCTCTTCTCCACTCTCTCTCCACACTCTCTCCACTCTCTCTCTCTCCACACTCTCTCTCTCTCTCTCTTTCTGTATCTCACTCACACACCTTGCACATCATTAATTGAATGATCAAAGACAGTCCGTAGTTCTAACAGAGCAATAGAAAAGTGCAGAGGGACTGGAAGTGGATCTGTAGCACTTTCTTTCAGTTTTAATTAACTGAGAGACCAAACACACGTCCTGCCTTTCACAGACACTGAGACAGAATCAAAGGCCAGATTCCTTGTTATCTTAAAAAAAAAAAATTTGTTCTTTTATTTTGAGGATAATGGAATAAGCACTCGTGTGTTTAAATTTTTTTTTTTTTTACATCCAACCCCTGTGTGTATGTTGTCTTGTAAATTTTGTCATCTGTTCCCACGGGCACACAATAGCCTACTCTTCTGAAAAGCGGAACAGGTTTTAACGTGTGCGCAAGGTGTTCTGCGTGCGTTGGCATACAGGACCTCGGTTTATAGTCCCATGCGAAAGACTTTTGGGGGGAGTGGAGTCGACACTGATGTTAACTCCAGGGGAAAATATCTCCTTGAACGGGATTTGAACCTGGGTCAGCAGATCACATGCTCAATGCTCTAACCAACCAGGCTATTCTGTTTCCCTTATCAGGAGTGAGCGAGAGGGGCTGCTGTCCTTGTTATCTTTTTTTCTTCTTCAGGTTTTCTTTTTTCTGTCACGAGTCAAAATTTGTTGAATTTGGAAAGGAGCATAAACAAATAAATGACTAAAAAGTAAAATTAAAAATCAAGAAAATTGTTCTGGACAGTGGATTGACTGAATCTGATAGAATTATGTGGCTGGAAATATTGCTTTTCTGATGTTTTGTTTAATTAATGTAGGTAGTTTTCCATGATTACAGAATTGTGAATTATTGCAAATTAGCATACCTTTCTCATGATCATAACCATGCATATAATCATCACATGATGTAATCTCTCACTTTTGACTGTAATTTGAAAATACATTGTTTGTTCTGCTTTGTTTTTGTTGTTGTTGTATGGACTGCCCCTGGGTTGACTTTGCACAAGGGATTTTACCAGTGTTAGCTTGGGACACCATTCAGAAAGGCCTGTTGATGCTGTTCTGCTGCTGGATCACTTTGGTTGTGTATAGTGGATCGGTGGTCTAGAGGTAATGCACCTGCCTAAAAAGTGAAAAGTCTGGGTCAGAAGTTTGCGGTGGTTCGATCTCTTTTGGGCCAGAAACTTTTCCCCCGTCCATTAGAGTAAGACCATGAGTGGTGGTCTGGGTCCTAGTCTTTTGGATGAGACTATAAACTGAGGTCCAGTGTGTTACACATAATTATTTAGTACACATAAAAGAACCCATGGGAACAAGAGAGTTGTCCTTGGCAAAATTCTGTAGAAAAAAGCCACCCTGATAGGTAAACAAATACAGTTGTAGACAGGAAAAGAAAAAAAGGGTGGCGCTAATACAGTTAATTGTAGACAGGAAAAAAACAACAGGTGGTGCTGCTCTTGTGGCGACACGTCTCCTGGGGAGTGCAGCTTGAATTTCACGCAGAGAAATCTGCTGTGACTTAAAGTGGTATAGAACAAAATAGAAAAAAAAGAAATTCACTTGTTCTGTGCCACCTGCTCTGAGCTATCAATACAGTATGCAGGACACCACTTTCAAAACTCCCAACTGAGGACAATGAATGTCTTTGCCTACGGAGCCAGACTGAGTGAAACATGTCCCACAGGGTCGGTGACCACAACAGTGTGAGCACTCATAAAAGGACTTTCTCCCGCGAACCTCCAGGGTTTTAAAATGAAATCTTCTTGCTAGGTTAGTCTAAAGTCATCAAGATGTGACCTTTCGTAGGGTTCAGCTGTCGAAAGAGTGTGCAAGCTTTTATTATCCATGGGGCCGCTTCCTTGGAGTGCTTAGGCTTTTAGACCTAATAGACATTTATTTCTCCAGTCCCCATAAAGATAATGGAGGTTGGGAGGGTTGAACGAGTCTTTAGAGTGCGGTAGAGGGAGAGATACGTACGTGTGGATTGTTCCAAGAAATATTTTATAAATTTGTTCCTCAGTTGAGGGTTTGGTGTACATTGATTTTGTTGATTGAATTTAGTCATTGAGGGATTGAGAATGAGAGGGAGGAAGGTGTGTGTGTATGTGTGTGAGTGTGAGAGAGAAAGAGAGAGACGTTTTGGTCTTATTATCCGGAAACAAAATCATTGATGTATGTAGGAACAACTGGCTTAATGTTAGAGATACAATGACAAACAGTCGGATCAGTTCTTTTGTGTTCAGCAGAATCATGAACAAACATTTTTTTGCACAAAGAAGAGTCAGCACGGTCTCCTCCAGGGGAAGCCTATTCCATCAGATGGTGAGAGAGAGAGAGAGAGAGAGAGAGAGAGAGAGAGAGAGAGAGAGAGAGAGAGAGAGAGATATTGATTTATGATTTATTGCATGTAATAGATGGCTTGATGGAAAAAAAAGCAACAGCACTGCTCATTCAATGTACCATCTGAAAATAAAAGTTTGATTTTGACTGACTTATTCTTAAACTGAAAGCTTTTGCCCTTTGCAAAGGGAAAGCATGGGGTAGGGTGGGTACAATACACATTCTAATTGGACAGTATGATGAGTGTGACAAGTCCGTGACAGGGTTTCTGTGTCACAGATCTGTATGTTCAGTCATTCAGTCATGCAGACACATGGCCGCTGGCTCATGCTCTTTGCTCAAGTTTATTTAACATGTGAAAAACCTAACTTGTAGCATACCTGAAGCTGTCCTGTTAATGTATTGTTATGATCTTTCTCTTTCTATCTGTCTTGTCTCTCTCCCCTCACATGTAATATTGCTTCAACACGTACACACATATAAATCACACATGTACACAACACAAATATATAAATATATTTGCACACACCAATACATGACTATGCATTAATTAATACACACACATGCATGCATGTAGGCACATGAGTGAAAGCTCGAGTTTCAACGCATGCACACAGAGAGAGAGAGAGAGAAAGAGAGAGAGAGACAATGACAATGACAATGTTTAATGAATTTAGGCCTCTGCCCATTTTCATGGGGTACATAAATGTCTACAGGCACATGAATGCATATATCAAGAAAAGTGACGCCAATGAAAAGTGAAAAAACCCCACATATAAATATAAATAAATGACATCAAGATTTGCAAAATTCTATGTATACTGGAGACTGAGTTTACTGTCTCTGAGTTTAAAGGCTTTGTACAAAAACCATGATAGTTGTCTGATTATTGACACATTCTGGGTGGCCATAAGACTCACATACTTTGCTGAGAGAGAGAGAGAGAGAGAGAGAGAGAGAGAGAGAGAGAGAGAGAGAGAGAGAGAGAGAGAGAGAGAGACTCGCAATCACACAGAGAGAGACTCGCTCACAATCACAGAGAGAGACAGAGAGTTGGTGTTGGGTTATCTTTATTGTTATCTTTATTGGATCTTTATGCTCTAATATCCACTCTATGTGTGTGTGCGTGCACGTGCGTAGGTGGGTGGGTGTGCTTTGTGTGTGTGCGCGCATGTGTGTGTGTGCATGTGTGGGTGTACATCTTTATTGGATCTTTATGCTCTAATATCCACTGTGTGTGTGTTTTGCAGCCACCATGTTTCTGAACACTCTCACCCCCAAGTTCTATGTGGCTTTGACGGCACATCCTCCCTCATCTCTGGGCTCATTCTGGTAAGCTGTGGGTGGTGAGAGAGAGAGAGAGAGGAGGAGAGAGAGGAGAGAGGTCTGTGTGTGTGTGTGGATGTTGTGTGTGCTTGGATGTGTGTGCATGTGTATGTTTGTGTGTGTGTGTGGCGCACGCACATCATTTGTGTGTGTGTGTGTGTGTGTGCACGTGACTATGTGTGTGCCCATGTCTGTGTGCATGTGATGTGTGTGTGTGTGTGCTTGGGCGCATGTGTGTGCATGTGTATGTTTGTGTGTGTGTGCGTGGCATCATTGTGTGGGGTTGTGTGTGTGTGTGCACGTGACTATGTGTGTGCCCATGTCTGTGTGTGTGTGTGCATGCATGTGTGCAGGAGCATGTGTTAAGTATGTATAGATTTATGTGTGTTAGTATGTTCAGGTACAAGTTTGCAGCACTGTATTAGCTGTAGCAGGCGACGATCCTTACTGTATTGACGTCACAGTCACTTGAGCCAGCTTAGCTGTAAAACCATTTTCTTGGTATCCATGGTAAATCTTAGATTTATATATGATATATCCAAGGTGGTGAAGATTACAGCAAGCAGGATATCCTATATCATGTACAGATGGGAGTTCTACACCCTGAGTACACAACATCCACTACCCTGCAGATGCTTACAAGTACTATCTCAGTAACAGAATACCCAGGTTGTGGTTCAGGCATGGGTATATGCGGGGTATTTTCTTGTTGTCCATACCAGTTTTATTTTACCACTGGTCACACCTGGCCTAAAAAGATGGATGGGTTGTTCACGTTTGGGCAAGACGGCTATAGTAGTATGCCTGCATTTTCACACTGGCCTGGTCTTGGTTTAGTAGTCTCAACATCTGAAAGACTTGTATAGGAATGGAGTTAGAAGCAGTCTGTTTGCTCTTGGGGGATGGGGGGGGTGGGGGGGGGGGGTGGAGCCTTAGCCTGATTACTCTGTCTGCCTGCCTGCCTGTCTTTCTGTCTGTCTGTCTCTCTCTGTCTCTCTGTCTGTCTGTCTGTCATGAAGGGATAAAGACTTAAAAGAGTACATGTATAAACTTAATAAAGATGCATTTTATGGTTTTGTGGCAAATTGAGGACTTCTGTGCCCATTTTAGCAAAGGAGAAGTCTGTGGTTTGGATCTGAGTCAAAGATTTTTTGTCCCTCATTCTTCTGTATAGAGCTGAAGTAAGATGGTGTGATGAAACAGTGTCTCACATGCATTAAGCATAATGTATATTATATGATAACACACAGGCTCCAACCAAAGCTGTACTGTGGAAAGAAGTGTTGCTTTTGGCAAAATTCTTAAGAAAAACCCATGCTATTAAGTAAACATATAATGTACACACTGAAAGGAAAAGATAAATATAATTTTTCATATTTTAATTTAAGTTAATATTTTGGAACTGTTTTGATTTATGAAGAAAAGGGACTGTTGGGTAAATAAATACAGAATGATAGGAAAGGGGAAAAAAAGTATAAATTGGCATTTCGAAAAGCTGATCAATGCATTTTGGGCTCTTCATTAGAGAATGTAGAAACCAAGAAAACCTTTTATCAGCAACTGGTCAGCATCTCTGGGAAATTTGACATCTGGTCTGAGAGATGTGATTTTTGTTGTGGAATCTTGACTTTGAAAAGAAAAAAACAACAACATGCATGCACACATGCACCCCCACACACATGCATGCATACACACACACATGCATTCACGTATGCACGCACACATGCATGCACACACACACAAGGAAAGATTTTTTAAATAACCTTTAAAAAAAATCTAAGATCAGGAAATGGACAAGGAAATTGATTTTTAACCCTCTTGTCCCCGATCCGGCCGCAGCCGACAGTAACGGAGGCTGCCACTAGATTCCAATACGACCGCAGCCGACAGTTGGTGCTGCCCACGTGGCCAGTACTTTTCCATCACACACAGACCTCGTGGTTTTCACACAGTGTGTCTGAAAATTGGTGGGGCGATGCAGGGAGGGTGTCAGAGGATGCCAGTGATAAATTTAGACCACTAACATGCGTGTAGTGGGGAGGGAAGGAAGAAATAACAGCCAGCGACCTGAACGCTTTTCAGTGGTGCAGCGTGGCGAAAAAAATGGCGTTTTCTTTCGTAGCAGACGATTCATCTGATTAGCGAGACGATAAATTGAATGTTATTGTCTTGGAAGTAGAAACGTTTGAACGAGAATTGTTAAGTTAATCCGATATTAAACGATTACGAGGAAGAGGAGGAAGGAAATGGTGCAGTTAGGGAGAAGAGTGAGCCAGAAAATAACGTGACACGGCACATTCCTGACCTGTGCTACACACACTGACTGTGGAGAAATTTGACCTTCCGGCCGGTCCGCAGCATAGACGCCTGAAAGCATGATGCCTTTTGACTGTTTTCTCATTATTACCACACTTTTGCTTTGAAACTGCAATGGCAGAAACGAACAGATATGCTGATAATGAAAATAGCAAGAAGGAAAATAAAATAGGTCTCCGTCTGCCAAGGTTCGACAGGTGAGAGCAATGGGTACACCCCCCCCCCCCCCCACACACACACACACACATTCATAATTTGTGCTTTTTGTGATGTGACCCTGTGCCACCACTACAACTACTTTAGAGACTACCAACATTAAAATTTTGTAGAGTTACAGAAGTTCTGTGTTGTTTCGAATTTGTCCTACCTGTGCTGTGACAATGGTGACAGTGTGACAGTCATGTACAATAATACACTTCTGTACACTTAACAAACATGTGGTAGCACACGCAGATATGAACTGCAGTATAAAGGTCACATGTCGATTGAATATGACTTGTTTTCAAAAGAAAACATAGTTAAAAACAAAACTTCTGTCTCCTCGAGACATACCATAAAACAACAGGTGCTATGGGGACATTGTGTGACACATCCTTGAAGTACTATTGCACATAACTATTGGTAAACACATCAGCTGGGTATCACTTCCTTATTTGACACTAATATGCTTGAACTATTGTCAAATCCATGCAGGATTTGCTGTTTTATCATATATACCATATTTTTACCTGTGATTGGTGACAAATAAGGTGACAATGACAAGACATCTGGTGACCAGACACATGCGCCTAAATGCAAGTACAAAGACATGCCTAGCTTGTGACAAAATTTCAGCTTGATAACTTGTCATGCACACTTACAATTGCCTTAGGAGTAAAGTAAGTCAGATGGAGGTAGAAAACCTGCAAAGAATTCAAAATCTACAGGCAGTTTAGCTCTGTAGAATCCAACAACAAGAGGGTTAAGTGGAACCCCCACCCCACCCCATTTGATTAATTACATCTTCAAAACAACGTTAACATGATCGGCCGATTTGATCCCTAATCATTTGCCAGGAAATAAAAGGGATTACAGGTGCCGACATTTCTCTGTCTACCTGCTAAGCTAATTAATTAATAGAATTTGTTTTCCCCCCTTTTTCTCTTCCCCTTCTGTTGCAAAGACGTCTATAGCCATCTAGACATTTTGATCCTTTGTCTGTCTGCTTCCTTTATCCCTGTTTGTTGTATCCCCATCTCATTATTTCTGGTTATAATTCTTTTGCTGTCAGTCGTGGTTGGTCGTCTCTCTGGGGGCTCTGTTTCTGTGGCGTGCATTCCATTTCCCAGCCACCATGCTGTGTTTGTTGTCTGAAAGTGTCGTCTGCCTTGTGAGGTTTCAGTGATGCTGGTAGGGGAGGGAGATGGATGACAGGAGAGTTGTTGACCTGGGTGACGTTGGAGCATGTATCAGTGCCATCTGTGCCATTATTGGAGAGGAAATTGGTTGTTTTTTTACCGTCAGTTTGTTTTGGTTGCTTTCTCTGGGGTTTTTTCCCTCCCTCTCCCCCCATGAAGCTAAGTTCATGGCATGGCCTGTTGGTTGTATTAGAAAAGGACAGGAATATGTGTGGATCGGTGGTCTAGAGGTAACGTGCCTGTCTAGAAAGCGAAAAGTCTGGGTCGGAAGTGTGCGGTGGTTCAAATCCCGTTTGGGCCTGAAACTTTTCCCCCATCCATTAGACCATGAGTGGTGGTCTGGGTGCTAGTCTTTCGGATGAGACGATAAACCGAGGTCCCGTGTGTTGCACAAAATTATTCAGTGCACATAAAAGAACCCACGGCAACAAGGGAGTTGTCCCTGGCAAAATTCTTCGAAAAAAGCCACTCTGATAGGGAAACACAGATGCAGACCAAAAAAAAAAAAAAAAAAAGAAGAAGAAAAAATAAAGGGTGGCGCTGCTCTTGTGGCGACGCGCTCTCCCGGCGACGCGCTCTCCCCGGGGAGAGCAGCCCGAATTTCACGCAGAGCAATCTCGTGACTTAAAGTGGTATAAATAAATAAATAAAATAAATAAGTTATAGTTTGTGTTTCTTTTGTAGGGGGTGGTTTCTTTTTGTGATCAAAGTAAAGGTCTTGTGTGTGTGTGTGTGTGCGCGCATGCGCTTGTGTGCGTGCTTGCTTGCAAATTTGCAGGTTTAGGGTTTCTCTGGGGCTCGTTTGCTTTTAAAACGAAATCTTCAACAGAAAATCAATACAATCAGTTGAGTTGAACAATAATCATTTGCAAGGGAAATGAAGGGATTACAGATGCCGACTTTTCCCCTGCTTTCCTGCTAAGCTAATTATGACAGTATAGCCTTTTTTCCTTCTGCAAAAGACATCTTTTCTTTTAAAAAAAATCCTTTTTCTGTCTTGTTTCTTCTTTGTATATATATATATGTATCTCTATCTCATCATTTCTTTGTTATTCTTCTCCTGTCGCCAGTGGTCATCTTCCTGGATGTTCCCTGTCTGTGGCGTGCATTCCATTTCCCAGTCACTGCATGCTGTTTTTGTTGTCTGAAAGCATCTTCTGCCTAATGAGGTTTCATGTGGTGCTGGTAAGGGAGGGAAATGGATGACGGGAGAGTTGATGACCCGTGTGACGTTGCAGCATGCGTCAGTGCCATCTGTGCCATTACTGGAGAGGAAATTGGTTTTTGTTTTACCTTCAGGTTTTTATTATTATTATTATTAATTTTTATTTTATTTTTTACTTTCTCTGTTTTTTCCCTCCCTACCCCTATGAAGCTAAGTTCATGGCATGGCCTGTCGATTGTATTAAACTTTAAAGAAGGACAGGAATATATTTGTGTTTCTTCGTGGGGGAAGTTATTTTTCAGTGATCAAAGTAACTTTAGGTCTTGTGTGTGTGTGTGTGTGTGCTGGCTTGCAAATTTGCAGGGTTTTAAAATTTTTTAATTTATTTTTATGTATTCTTTTATATCGAGGATAATGGAATAAGCACTGATGTGCTTTTTTTTTACATCCAGTCCCTATGTGTATGCTATTTTGTAAATTTTGTCATCCGTTCCCACCAGCACACAATGGCCTACTCTTACGAAAAGCGGAACAGGATTTAACATGTGCGCAAGATGTTAGGGTTTTGTGTGGCTCATCTTCAACAGAAAATCAATGTGATCAGTGGAGTTGAACAATTTTTGATCATTTGCAAGGAAAAGGAAGGGGTTAGAGATGCCAACTCTTCTGCTAAGCTAATGATTATGACAGTCTAGTCTTTTTCTTTTGCGTAAACACATTTGGTTTTTTATCCATTTTCAGTCTTGTTTTTTCTTTCTTCTTTGTTATATATAATATATCTCTATCTCATCATTTCTTGTTATTCTTCTGCTGTCCATCGTGGTGGGTCATCTCTCTGGAGGTTCCGTTTCTGTGGCATGCATTCCGTTTCCTGTTTCTCTGCCACCACATGCTGTTTTTTCTTGTCTGAAAGCGTGGTCTGCCTAACGAGGTTTCAGTGATGCATGGAGGGTGGGAGGGGGATGGATGACGCGTGTGATGTTGGAGCATGGGTCAGTATAGGAGAGGAAATTTGTTTTTTGTATCTTTTACCCATCAGGTTTTCTTGTTTTCTTGGGTTTTTTTTACCCCCTCTGACCCTCCTCCATGAAGCTTAAGTTCATGGCCTGTTGGTTTTATTTTTAAACAGGGGCTGAACATTTCTTTTTCTTTTGAAGGGGAAGATTTCTTTAACTTGATCGAAGTGATGGTCTGATGTGTGTGGGTTGTGTGTGTGTGTGGTGTGTGTGTGTGTTGTGTGTGTGTGTGTGTGTTCACTGTGTGTGTTTGTGTAAGCTTGCAAATTCAGATTAAGTCCCGCCACCCCATTTTTAAACTATTGTTTACTTGCTTGATTCCTGAATTGTCATGGGATTCATGAATTAGAACAGCATAATTTGCACGGAAATGAAGAGATTATGGATATTTGCTGACATATCCCCTGTTGTCCTGCCTAGCTATTTGATTGTAACAGTATAGCTTTTTTTTCTTCTTTTCCTTTGTGCATCAAGACATGAAGGAGTTGATCCTCTCTCTCTCTCTGACCTCCTCCTCCTCCTCTTCCTCCTCCTCCTCTTTCTCCTCCTCCTTCTTTGCTTTATATCCATCCCATTATTTCTGGCAGTTCTTTTGCTGTCGTGGTTGTCATCCGTTGTCTTCCTGGAGGTCTACTTTCTTTTGCCTGCATTCCATTAATTTCTCAGTCACTGCATGCTGTTTTTTGTTGTCTGAGCGTTAGAGCGTTGTCTGCCGAATGAGGTTTCAGTGATGCTGGTAGGGGAAGGAGATGGATGACAGGGGAGTTGTTGTTGACCTGTGTGATGTTTGAGCATGCAGCCCTCAGTGCCATCAGTGGTATTATTGGAGAGGAATTTTCTTTCTTCTGTTTTTTGCCTTTTAATTTCTTACTTTATTTTGTCTTCCCTCCGATGTCTTCATGGAGACCTGTCTATTTTCTTTTGCCTGCATTCCATTTCTCAGTCACGGCATGCTGTTTTTGTTGTCTGAGAGTGAGAGCCTTGTCTGCCGAGTGAGGTTTCACTGATGCTGCGTTGGTATGGGAAGAAAATGGAGGACAGTGGAGTTGTTGACCTGTGTGATGTTTGAGCATGAATGCGTCAGTGCCATCAGTGGTATATTGGAAAAGAAATTTCTTTTTTTTTTTGTCCTTTAAATTTATCAGTTTCTTTAGTCTGTCTTCCCTTCGTTGTCTTCTTGGAGGTCTACTTTCTTTTGCATGCATTCCATTAATTTCTCAGTGACGCATGCTGTTTTTGTTGTCTGAGAGTGAGAGCATTGTCTGCCGAATGAGGTTTCAGTGATGCTGCGTTGGTATGGGAGGGAGATGGATGACAGTAGAGTGTTGACCTGTGTGACGTTAAAGTATGCAGCCCTCAGTGGTATTATTGGAGAGGAAATTGCTTTATTCTTTTTTGCCTGTTATTTTACTTTCTCAGTTTCTTTATTCTGTCTTCCCTGAGTTGTCTTCTTGGAGGTCTACTTTCTTGTGTGTGTATTCCATTTCTCTGCTGCCACCATATGCTGTTTTAGTTGTCTGAGAGCATTTTCTTGCCTAATGAAGTTTCAGTGATGCTGTGTCATGTCGGTATGGGAGGAAGATGGATAACAGTGGAGTTGTTGACCTGTGTGATGTTTGAGCATGCAGCCCTCAGTGCCATCAGGGTATTATTGGAGAGGAAATTTCTTTCTTCTTCTTTTTTTGCCTTTTAATTTTTCAGTTTCTTTATTCTGTCTTCCCTCCGTTGTCTTTCTGAAGGTCAGCTTTCTTTTGCGTGTATGCCATTTCCCAGTCACTGCATGCTGCTTTTGTTGTCTGAGAGTGAGAGAATTTTCTGCCTAATGAGGTTTCAGTGATGCTGGTGGGGGAGGGAGATGGGTGGCAGTAGAGTTGATGTTGACCTGTGCGATGTTTGAGCATACATCAGTGCCCTCAGTGCCATTATTTGGAAAGGACATTTCTTTCTTTTTTTGTTCCTTTTAATTCATCAATTCTTTTTTCTGTCTTCCCTTTCGCTGTCTTCTTGGGGGTCTACTTTCTTTTGCCTGCATTTCATTTCCCAGTCACCACCGCATGCTGTTTTTGTTGTCAGAGAGTGTTATCTGCCTCATGAGGTTTCAGTGATGCTGGTGTAGGAGGGAGGTGGATGGTTGATGTTGACCTGTGCAATGTTTGAGCATGCAGACCTCAGTGCCATTATTGCACAGGAAATTTTTTTGTTTTTGTTTTTTGTTGGCCTTGTAATTTCTTGCTTTCTTTGTTCTTTCTACCCTCCCTGGTAAAGTTAGGTTTATGGCAGTGTTGGTTGTGATGAGATACTAAGACAGGGACAAGGAAAACTTGTGTTTCTTTGTTAGGGAAGGTTTTTCCCTGATCAGAATAAAGATCATGCGTGCATGCATGCATGCTTGCAAATTTAGGTTAGGGGATTTACCACTTTAAACTCTGGTTTGCTTGCTTTATGAGATTAAGACTGACTTATTCTCCTAACAAAAACTGATACAGTTTATGGATTTTTGCAAAATCATTTGCAAGGAAATGAAGGGATTACCCAAATTTACATGCTGACTTTTACCCTCTCGCCCTTTCTAAGCTAATCAAGTAAGACGGTAGAGTCTTTCATTTCTCTTTATGCACAAAGACATTCAGGTTTTGATTGTCTTCTTATTTTCTTCTTTGTTATGTCCCATCTCATTATTTCTCTCTATTCTTCTGCTGTCATTGTCTTCCTGGATGTTTCCTTTCTGTGGCATGCGTTCCATTTCTCTGCTGCCGCATGCTGTTTTTGTTGTCTGAAAGCATCTTCTGCCTAATGAGGTTTCAGTGATGCGGTAGGGGAGGGAGATGGATGACAGGAGAGTTGTTGACCCGTGTGACGTTAGAGCATGCGTCAGTGCCATTATTGGAGAGGAAAGTCTTTTTTTTTTTTTTTAACCCTTCAGTTTTTCTTGCTTTCTTTTGTTTTTTCAAACCCCCCTATGAAGTTATTAAGTTTATGGCTTGTTGGTTTTATTAGCCAGAGATAGGAATCTTTTTCTTTTCCTCTCTTTTCCTCATAAAAGTAAAGGATTGGTGGCTGGTCATCACCCTACTAGGTGGGCATCTCACTCAGTCTGGCCCTACATCTGACCTATTACTGCCATCAGTAAGGGGCTTAGAAGGTGGTGTCCTGTGTATATTAGCTCAGAACAGGCACTACTGAACACCACAAGTGACCAAGCAGCAGTGCAGGGCCCCTCTGGCTGGTTGCCCCATGGAGGCCTGAAATTGGTAGGCTCCCTATGGCTTCTGGTCCTGAAGATGTTACATACTGAATCTAGGTATTGCTGAGGCGGAGAGATTCAAATGAATGGTATAGGAACAGCTGGGCAGGAACGTCACAAAATATGAGGCAGCCAAAAAAAAAAAGAAAAAAAAAAAAAAGAAGGAAAGGTCAGGTTTTTTCCCCCCACTTTTAAATTGTGGTTTGCTTGCTTGCTTGATTGAATCTTCAAAACAAAACTAATAATGATCAGTGGATATATGAACAATTTTCATCAGCTGCAATGAAATGGAGGAATTACAGATGCCAACTTTTCCCCAGTCTTCCTGGTAAGCTGATAATGCCAGAATAGCTTTTCTCTTGTTTGTTTGTTTGTTGTTTGTTTGTTTGTTGTTGTTGTTGTTTTGTTGTTGTTTTTTTTTTTTGGGGGGGGGGGGGGTGGTGTTTGTGTGCATGATCTGCGAAAAGACATCCCAGTTTTGACCCTATTCCTGTCTGCTTCCTTTTTTTCCCAGTCTTATACCCATCTCATTATTTCTGGTTATTCTTCTTCTGCTGTCATCTTTCTGGAGGTTTTTCTGTGGGATGTGCATTCCATGATTTCCAAGCCACCACATGCTGTTTTTGTTGTCAGAGAGTGTCATCTGCCTAATGAGGTTTCAGTGATGCTGGTAGGGGAGGGAAATGGATGACAGGAGAGTTGTTGGCCCGAGTGACATTAGAACATGCGTCCAATGCCATCTGTGCCATTTTTGGAGAGGATTTTGTGTGTGTGGTTTTTCTTGCTTTCTTTGTCCCCCCCCCCATTCCTCCTCCCTCCCTCCCATGGAGTTCAGTTTATGGCCTGTTGCCAGTGTTGGTTATGTATATTAGACAGTAAGACATGGACAGGAAAATAATTTGTTTTTTTGTTGGGAGAGAGAGAGAGAGAGAGAGAGAGAGAGAGAGAGAGAGAGAGAGAGAGAGAGACAGACAGACAGACAGACAGACAGACAGACAGACAGACAGACAGACAGACAGACAGACAGACAAACAGACAGCTTTTGATGAGTTTATTGTTATTAATCAATTATCATTACCCAACTTAGCCTTTTCATAAGAAAAAGGGGGGGGGGGGAGGGGAGTAACAATTGTCTTTTATGAAAACAGCACAAAAACAAAGATAAAAATTAAAATACATAATCACTACATATTAAGTTTTATGCACCTGAACGTTCATTCATCTTAATGAAAGACAGACAGACAGCCAGAGACAGACAGATAGACAGACAGACAAACAGGCAGGTAAAACACAGAGATAGAGACAGACAGAGAAACAGAAGCCTGAGAATGAGAGTATATTATATCTAATATATATTATATTTCTCAACACTGGAAACACAATCTTCTGTCTTGATTTCTTAAAGGTATCAAATTTCAGGGTTTTTTGTTTGTTTTGTTTTCCCATTCCTCGGCTAGAACTCTTAGGTTCACCAGTGGTGAGATTTTTTTAACGTACACTCACAACCGACCCGTTTTTACCCACCATGAAGGTAGCCCGTATTCTGATTTCAAGGGGGGAAAAAAATTCAGTTCAATTCTTTTTCAAGAGTGAGCTCTCACTATCATCTATATCTCTTGGGTTTTTTCCCTGCCTGATTATTAAGGATAATCCCTTCTCAGATGAAAAAAAAAGTATGTCAATACTTATCTGTTACCCTTGGGAATAAAGATTCTCAATCAACGGGGATTGGGACAGGATGGCCTGGTGGTTAGAGTGATGTATTCGTGATCTGCTGACCCAGGTTCGAATCTCGTTCAAGAGGATTTTTCCCTCAGGATTTAACATCAGACTCCACTCTACCCTAAAGTTATTCGGATGAGACTATAACTTAAGGTCTCATGTGCGAACCCCTTCCGCTTTTAGGAAGAGTAGGCCATTGTGTGCTGGTGGGAACGGATGACAACATTAACAAAACTGCATACACACGGGGATTGGATGAAAAAAAGCACATTCATGAGTTGTTGTTGCTTTGATTTTACATCTGTTCACTCGAAGTGATAATTAGACAAAACATATGATCCACATGAGTGTTTATTCCATTTACCTCGAAATAAAAGAATAAATAAATAATAAAAAGAATAAATAACAGAATAAATAAAAGAATAAAAAGAATAAATGAAAGAATAAATTAAAAAAAAAAAAAGAATAAATAAAAAAATAAATAAATAAATAAATAAATAAATAAATAAATCCCCCCCCCCCCCCCGTCTCTTTTGCCAGATCTTCGAGTGGTGGTACTTCAAGAAGTACGGCACGTCGTTCATCGAGCAGGTGTCTCTGAACCACATCTCGCCTCTGCTGGGGGGAGGAGAGGGCGGCCCCGAGGTGCCCAACGGAACTGTCCCCACGGGCAATTCCTCCTCCGTGAGCAGCAGCGCGTCCACGCCAGACGCCAGTCGCAGCTCCACAAGTCAGCCCTCTTCTGTGCCAGGTGGTTGGTATTGTAGTTGTTTCTTCTCTTTCTTTTTTTTAGGTAGTGTGTGTGTGTGTGCGTGTGTGTGTGTGTTGTGTTGTGTGTGTGCCAAAAAAAAAAAAATTTCCAGATGGTACATTGAATAAGCAATGCATTTGCTTTTTTTCATCAAGCCATGTGTGTGTGTGTGTGTGTGTGGAGGGGGAGGGGGTTGTAGAGGTGTGTGTGTTGGGGGAGGGGGGTGTAGAGGTGTGTGTGTTGGGAAAGGAGGTTGTAGAGGTGTGTGTGGGGGGGGGGTTGTAGAAGTGTGTGTGTGAGAGGGAGAGAGAGGGGGGGTGGAGACACTGTATGTGTGTGTGTTGGATTATAGTGTATTGAATTGGTTTATATATGATTGTATTGTATTGCATACCAATTTCAGTGATGGTGGATTTTTCTGTGTGAAAGTTGGGGAGGGGTGCCAAATGTTTTTTCTTTTCTTTAAAAAATTTTTTTTCTTGTTTGCGTGTGGTTTGTTTCCTCCCTATGAGACTAGCTGTTTTCTGTACAGTTTTGTCAGGGACAACTTTCTTGTTGACATGGGCTATATTTTACATGTGCTGAATGCATGTCGCACATGGGACCTTGCTGGGTGGTTTCATTTGAAAGATTAACACCCAGGCCACCAGTATGGGTCTGGTGGGTGGGGATACATTTTCAGGCTAAAATGGGGGTTGGGTCCACTTTTCTCGCTTTGTACACAGGTGTGTCACCACTAGACCACAGATCCACCACATGTGTGCGGTTGTTTTTTGTTTTTTGTTTTTGCTTTCCTTGTGTGGAATAACTTTTTGGATTCTTTTCTTTGATTGTTTCTCTTGGGGTTTTTTTTCTTCCCCTTTCTTTCTTTTTTATGTGATTTGCTTAATCTCTCCCTGGTGTTTGTATAATTAATGTTGGCATTTCCCCTTCTTGTCTCAGTTAATTTGATCTCTCGTTTTTGTTTGTTTGTTTTATTTGTGTTTCTGTAATTTCGTTTCTTGTTGTTCGATTGCTTACTTAAATATCTTCCTGGTGTATGTATAATTAATTTAATGTTGTTGGCGTTTTTCTTCTCTGTTCTGTGGGGTTTGGGTTTTTTTTCTCCTTTTTTGTGTGTGTATTTTTTGGGTTTTTTTTTTTGGGGGGGGGGGGGGGGGGGGAGAGGGGTCTCATTGTCATCAATAAGATCAAAACAATAGTTTTATTTTAAAGCAAAGTTAGAAACGGAATCCTTGTTTAAATTAAAAAAAAATTCAAGATGCTCTCTTCCCCCCCCCCCCCTTCTTTTTGGAAATTAATGTGCTATGTTGTCTTGCTGTTCTGGTGCTTCACACCCTAATCTGACTATGTACAGCAGCTACACCCAGACTCTTAATACTTTTACGATCTCAATGCCAGCAGTCCACAGGGAAAGATCTGTGTCAGGCTGCCATGAAGCCACCAGCCAGAAAATGTCCTGCACTGCTTCTTCTGGGACTCCTGGGTAGACATTTGATAGTGCCTTATCTGGTCCAGCAGGACGCCACCTACTGTCCCCCTTGTTGATAACAGTGATGGATTAGTCGTGGTAATGGAGCCAGAGTGAGGTGTTCTGTCGTGGATGTGGCAATTCGTCACCATTATGTGTAGAAATAAGTTCTTTGAAGTTGGATTATTCAGAGTAGTTGGTGATGCCATTGTAGGTACACTGGAGGTAGCGCTTGGAAATGATGATGGGTTTGGTGCTTGGAGTTATGATGATGATGATTCTTCTTCTTCTGCTGCTGTTTCTTATTCTGTCACCATTGTTGCTGTTGCTTTTGCTTTTGTTGATGGTGTAAAGAAAATGGGTTAGGGTGCAAACAAAGAAACAAACCATTGCTGTACATGCAGTAGTTTTTTGTGTCTTTGTTGTTGGATACAACCCCTGTATTGGGCAGAGTTTGACTCCATCAGTGTGTACATTTTAATAGATTTCAGTGAATTTTGACAAGGTACATAATCACACCTTACCCTTTTCTACTGGTATCATTGAATAGACAAAACTTCTGCATTATAATATGTTGAAAGCAAGTCTCCTATCTAAGGCACAAGTTTCTTATTCACTGAAAGGATAACAACACTGTATACATGTAATTTTTTGAAGAGAATGTTGGTTTTTCTCCCCCCCCCCCCCCCCCCCCCCCCCCCCCCCCCCCCCCCCCCCCCCCCCCCCCCCCCCACCTCCCATCTTAATCAGTGGAGCTGAACCTATATCCACTGAATATTGGTTTGTTATCTTTTTTATGGTTGTTTACATTTAGTCTTCCTTTGTAAAACATTAAATGAGAACAAACTTTAAAATAGATTTTGCTCTATTCATGTTCGTTTGACACATTTCTGTTTTTGGTGTACTTTGCAGACTGTAAGTTGTGGCGGAATCCACTGAACTTGTTCCGAGGCGCGGAGTACCAGCGTTTCAGCTGGGCGACAGGCAAGGAGCCCCTCACCTACTACGACATGAATCTCTCCGCTCAGGATCACCAGACCTACTTCACCTGTGAGGCAGATGCCGGCAAGCCAGAGTTTGAAAGTGAGTGCTTGGTATTAAGTGGGTAGAATCGTTTTATAATAATAATAATAATGTATGGAATTTATACAGAGCTGAATCGTGTAAAGGAACAAATCAAAGCGCTTTAGAACTGTTTGAGGTCTTTGAGAAATCCAAGTGCAAGATCACTTGATTTTGTTTTTTCTGTGGATTTGTGGATATCAACAGAATAGTTTCCTATGGATTTTTGTTGTCATTCTCACATGCTGTCAGTCTTTTCAATGAACTTGAAGTGTGAAGTGTTTTAAATCAGACGTTATTCCAGCATGGATTTTGTTTGTCAGTGTTTTTTGCTGTTTATATTATTCTTTATCATAAAATAAAATTTTAACTTTTGGGTAAGTTTGTTTTGGAGTCCTTTTGGAAAGTTTAGCAGCAAAACAAAGATATTGTTTTAACAACACTCCTTTGTGTAAAGTGATTTTTATAGTGAGGAGATATTCTACAAACAGCCCAGATTTGTTTATTTATTTTTTAAAATTTATTCTTTTATATCAAGGATTCAGATTCAGTCAGTGTGTCAGGTTTGTGGATGAACAAATAGTTTAAACAAAAAAAAAAAGGAAGAAAAGGTTTCTTCTAAGTGTAATAACCACATGTAGTTAGTTTTTTGTTGCACTGTGAAAGATACGAAGCCGAGTTGTGTAGAACTATTCTTTGGATATTCTGAGGTTGTAGCTGTGTATATGGTGGATTGATGAATTAATTAAGTTATGTGTTTATTCATTCATCATTTTATTTATCTATTTATTTGTTTGTTTATTTATTGCAGTCATGCAGATGGCCTGGAGGGAGCGGAATCCTCAAGCTCGCATCAAGGCGGCACATGAGGCGTTAGAAAAGAATGCTGAGTGAGTGTTTCCCTGCACATGGAGGGTTTCTTTTGTTTTCGGTTTTTATTATTCCATTTCTTGTTTGTGTGTAATGAATTGATAGCTGTCTTTCTTATCTTTGAAAAAAAGAAAAGAAATTGAAAGCGCTGTATCGATTAATCATATCTGTATATTTCACACGTTATGGTTGGTTATATTAGTTTTGAATTGAAGGATTTTTGCAAGCTTGTCTGGTTCTGGAATATACTTCAACTTGTACTTAAACATGGTCACTATGTGATGTAAGTGACTGTCTTTGTTGATGTCATGTTTTGCACAGTGAATGTAGTCATAATGCAGACTGGGGTTTTTTTGTGTGTGTTTTTGCTCATTTTGTATTTTTCTTTATTCCCCAAAGATGGAATGTGGCTACCTTTATGGTGGGAAAAAAGGGTCGCATACACAAAAATCTCGCCAATGGTGAACCTTGGAGTTCTACTAGCTAAGGAACGAGAAAGAAAAAAAAAAGAAGGAAGAAAAAGTATTGTTTTATGAAAACAGATACTGGTCCTGTTGTTTTTTTTTAATGCTCGTTTATAATTTTTTTCTACTAAAGCTTTGAATGTTTTATAGATATTTTGTCCCATGCAACAAAATGCTCTTTTTTTATTTTATTCACACACCCGTTTACTATTCTTTTTCTTCTGTAACTTTGATTTTGTATGAACATTCAATATCCCTTGGATCAAATGCTCTTTTTGACTTGATATACATGCCTGTTCTTTGTTGTTTTTTTCTACGAAAGTTTTGAATGTTCATGGAAATCCTGTCCCATGCATTAAATACAGTTTTTTTTCTTTATCTGGTTTCAGGTGTGCCCCAGCCCTTATTCTGTTGGCAGAAGAAGAAGCCTCCACAATAGTTGATGTAAGCAAGATGGGAAGAAACACTGTTGTGTTATTATTATGCGCGCTTGCACGCACACACGCACTCACCCATGCACATACAGCATGTGTGCGCGCACGCACGCACACTCACTTTCATTTCGAGGATAATGGAATATGCACTCGTGTGCTTTTTTTTTAAACATCCAGTCCCTGTGTCTATGCAGTTTTGTGAATTTTGTCATCCATTCCTGAAAAACAGAACATGTTTTAACATGTGTGCAAGATGCTTTGCATGCATTCGCGCATGGGAACTCTGTTTATCATCTCATCTGAAGGACTTTTGATGATGATGTGTAGATTGGTGCTTGTTGCGAAATTACTGCTGATGAATGATAAATGATCATAACAGTGAATGTAAAGAAATGAATCAAGTACATGGAAAACATGCACACATGCACGCACACCGCATGCGTGCGCACACACACACATACACACACACATGTGCACACACATATACACACACGTACACACTTGGCATGTGTGCGCATGCACACACACACACACTCTCACACACATTGTGCAAAGAAAAGAGACATATCTCACAAGTATGCCATCCTAATACAGTATACTTTACCACAACAACTACATCAGTCATTTATGTGTGTACTTATCTTAATTTTACATGCTATGAGGTGGATGGTAATGTCAAGTGACCAGATTATAAAAAAACAACAACCAACTAGCCTTTGAATAATTACTTGTAATATAAGAAGTGGACATGGGACTCGTGGTACTTGTCATATCAGAATTGGACATAGGACTTGTGGTGCTTGTCATATCAGAATTGGACATGGGACTTGTGGTGCTTGTCATATCAGAATTGGACATGGGACTTGTGGTGCTTGTCATATCAGAATTGGACATGGGACTTGTGGTGCTTGTCATATCAGAAATGGACATGGGACTTGTGGACTTGTGGTGCTTGTCATATCAGAATTGGACATAGGACTTGTGGTGCTTGTCATATCAGAATTGGACATTGGGACTTGTGCTTGTCATATCAGAATTGGACATAGGACTTGTGGTGCTTGTCATATCAGAATTGGACACAGGACTTGTGATACTTGTCATATCAGAAATGGACACGGGACTTGTGATGCTTGTCATATCAGAATTTGGACATGGGACATGTGAGATTGATTTTGTACGAATTGTATGGTTTGATTGCAGGCAGAGAAGATTCTGAAGCAGGCCTACAAAGCTGCAGAAACCAATTACCGCAAGTCTCAGACAACGCAGCATCAAAACTCTGTACAAGAGGCGTTACATAGTGAGTCGTGTGTGCTTTTTTTATTGCCTCGTTTTCTGGTTGTGGTACAACTAGTATAAAGTTTAATTACTTTTTGTATGTATGGTTTGATCGAAGTTTTGGGATTTTTGGGTTTGTTTTTTGCTTGGGGGGTGTGGGGGTGTGAAAGGAAAAGTGGAGATTGTTTGAGGCTTTTGTTGTTGTTATTTTATGTCCCTGTAGTATATTTGAATGATAACCTCTCTAGTGTTGTTTGGTTCTTTTGATTTACGTCTTTTCACTATTAGTGTGGGGTGTGTGTGTGTGTGTGTGTGTGTGTGTGTGTGTGTGTGTTGTGTCTATGTGTATGCTTACATGTGAAAGTAAACATGTTACCATATGCATCGGAGAGGATGAAATGCTGTTGTAGGTATTTGTCTGGGGTAACCTGATCAGTATGATTATCATTATTTTGATAGTACTCAGTGGTTGCTGCACTTTGAACCATGGTAATAATGTAATTGGGTATCATACTCAAGAATGAATTCTTAATTATGTGTCTTTTAGGGTTGTAGCAGTCATAACAACAATATTTATAAGAAAACAACAACAACACCAAACCCAGCATCAGTTGGGGATCACACTGAATTGTTTTCATTCTGCGACTCATGATCTACATGGTTGTCGTTACAGGGCGAGACACAAACATTCTAGTCTACATCAAGCGACGGCTCGCAATGTGTGCACGGAAACTTGGGCGCACAAGAGAAGCTGTCAAAATGATGAGAGATGTGAGTCAGTTTGTTGCAAGGTTTTTTTTCCCCATTCTGCCCTATCATGAATGTTTGAGGTCAAATTTTCAAAATTTTTTGTCATGTTAAGATTCCCCCCCCCCCCCCCCCGTTAGATTCTTGTTTTCAGTGTGCCTGATTACTAGGGAGAATGTGCAAAGTTGATGATCTGAAGTCTCCTAGGAGAATGTGCAAAGTTGATGATCTGAAGTCTGTAGCTAGTAGCAATAGACTGCGCTGGTTTGGGCATGTTCAACGGAAAGCAGACCACCACATCATAAAAAGAGCAATGAACTTCGTAGTGGATGGAAAGAGATCAAAGGGAAGACCCAGCAAAACCTGGGCTGCCTGTATTGCAGATGATCTTAGAGAAAGGGGCATAAATAAGGAGGAAGCTCAAAACAGAGAGAGATGGAGAAGGCTCATCAATGTCAAACCTCCCCTGGGAGAAAACATGACAAAAAAGGAAGAAGAAGAAGTGTGCCTGATTACTGTGTTTTTTGTTGTTTTTTTAAACAATTTTTCATTAGTTCAGAACAGTGTAGCACCAATACATGAAATGAGTACAACAAGCAAAGTTTATATGAGTACACTAACATCAATATATATATACACAAGAATGGGCTTACTGTGTTTTTGATGTTGAATGATGCGTAACTTTATTTTTGGAAAAAACTCTAATAATTATGTTAAATTTCAATTTTTTTAATCATTCTTTTTCCTCTGTACTCACAGAGCATTGTCATCTAGTCAGTATCTCAGATATGGTCTTGCTGTGCTGTGGGGTTTTGTGTGTGTGTCTTTGATGCATGGCTGTGGGTGGACATGTCACAGTTGCTGAAAGAGTCGCCCGTCATGAACTACAGCATACAGGAAAACTTGATAGAGGCGTTGCTGGAACTCCAAGCGTACGCCGATGTACAGGCTGTTCTGGCGAGATTTGATGGTGAGTTTGATGCAGAGCTTGATTGTGAGTTTGTTGGTGAGCTCGATGGTGAGTTTGTTGGTGAGCTCGATGGTGAGTTTGATGCTGAGCATGATTGTGAGTTTGTTGGTGAGCTTGATGGTGAGTGTGATGGTGGTTGATTGTGATGCTGAGTTTGCAGTGGAAACCTGCCAGTAGCACAAAAATGTTTGTCTTGAGTTAAGAAATATCATAACAACTTTGATGACGATCTGCTGATGAGACAGTAAAACAAGGTCCCGTATGCATCACATGTTCAGCGCACGTAAAAGAACCTACGGCAACAAGAGATTTGCCCCAGGCAAAATTCTGTAGGAAAAAGCCACCCACTCTCCTAGGAAAACAAGTACACTTGAAAACAGGAAATAAAAAAAGAAATATGGGTGGCGCTGCCCTTGTGGCGACACACTCTTCCCAGGGAGAGCAGCCATAATTTCACATAGAGAAATCTGCCATGACTGAAAGTGGTATTCAGTTCAATTCATTTCAATGCTTTGTTGCGCACAGCACTGTTGCAGCATAAGTAAGATAAAGGTTGGTGTCGTTTATTCCAGTGATTAGGGATCCTAGTCAATATTTAGCTGGTGAGGAGGGAGGGACGGTATGGCAAAGGATGAATGTAAATAATTACCAGTTATGTTTTCTGCATTAAAAAAAATTGTTTTTGTTTTTTTTACAGATATCAGTTTACCAAAGTCAGCCACAATATGTTACACTGCAGCGTTACTCAAAGCCAGAGCTGTTGCTGACAAGTAAGTTGGCATTCATTCGTTCATTCATTTGTTCATTGTTTATCCATTCATTTGTTCATTCATTCGTTCACAGTCATTCATTCACTTCATTTTTTAACAGTATGTTTTTTGATACTGTCATTTATTTTCCCATCATTTATAAAG
Source organism: Rapana venosa (assembly GCA_028751875.1). NCBI lineage: Eukaryota > Metazoa > Mollusca > Gastropoda > Neogastropoda > Muricidae > Rapana > Rapana venosa. Next base: position 74,989,813 of record CM054139.1, read on the forward strand.
TTTTAATTTTACTTGTATGTTGTATAGTGCGCAGACAGTTGAATTTACATGTGGAAAAAACAAAACTTGAGATAGAATGTTACATCCCTTCCTTGATAGTAGAGCAAGTCTGGGTGATGTGTGCGTCTTTGTGCATTTATTCATTCATGATAGTGTGGATGAGTGCACACTTTGTGTGCGTGCGTGTGTGTGTGTGTGTCTCTGTGTGTGTGTGCTTATATCAGTGTTTGCATGCATGCGTTACTTTTGTGTATCAAAGATAATTTCCAAACTGAAAACTCTTTTTAAATCTTGCTCGTAAAAGAAGTCAAGAACACAACAGTTTTATCATCTTGAAAGCTGAAAAAGTTACCAAGACACTACCAAACAAAATTGCAACTACTGAAAACATATATAGCAATGATTTTTTTGTCTTGCTATCAGTAATGAGCAGCAGTGAACTTGGAAATTCTAACTTGACAGAATATTAGAGTTCATGCACGTTTCTTTCATGACTGTATGAGAAGGAAAAACAGTCTGATGAATCAGTTATAGTTGGTCTCTTTAGATTGTAGTTTCATCTTAACCCTCTTGTTGTTGGATTCTACGGAGCTAAACTGCCTGTAGATTTTGAATTCTTTGAAGGTTTTCTACCTCCATGTGACTTACTTTACTCCTAAGACAATTGTGTGTGTGCATGACAAGTTATCAAGCTGAAATTTTGTCACAAGCTAGGTATGTCTTTGTACTTGCATTTAGGCGCAAGTTTATGTGTCTGGTCACCAGATGTCTTGTCATTGTCACCTTATTTGTCACCAATCACAGGTAAAAATATGGTATATATGATAAAACAGCAAGTCCTGCATGAATTTGACAATCGTTCAAGCATGTTAGTGTCGAATAAGGAAGTGATACCCAGCTGATGTGTTTACCAAAGGTTATGTGCAATAGTACTTCAAGGATGTGTCACACAATGTCCCCATAGCACCTGTTGTTTTATGGTATGTCTCGAGGAGACAGAAGTTTTGTTTAACTATGTTTTCTTTTGAAAACAAGTCATATTCAATCAACATGTGACCTTTATACTGTACTTCATATCTGCGTGTGCTACCACATGTTTGTTAAGTGTACAGAAGTGTATTATTGTACATGACTGTCACACTGTCACCAGTGTCACAGCACAGGTGTGACAAATTCGAAACAACACAGAACTTCTGTAACCCTACAAAATTTTAATGTTGGTAGTCTCTAAAGTAGTCATAGTGGTGGCACAGGGTCACATCACATCACAAAAAGCACAAATTATGGATGTGTGTGTGTGTGTGGGGGGGGTGTACCCATTGCTCTCACCTGTCGAACCTTGGCAGACCGGAGACCTATTTTCTTTTCCTTCTTGCTATTTTCATTATCGGCATATCTGTTCGTTTCTGTCATTGCAGTTTCAAAGCAAAAGTGTGGTAATAATGAGAAAACAGTCAAAAGGCATCGTTTTCAGGCGTCTTTGCCGCGGACTGGCTAGGAGGTCAAATTTCTCCACAGTCGTGTGTGTAGCACAGGTCAGGAATGTGCCCTGTAGCACATTATTTTCAGGCTCACTCTTCTCCCTAACTGCAGCATTTCCTTCCTCCTCTTCCTCGTAAGCATTTAATATCGGACTCACTTAACAATTCTCGTTCAAATGTTTCTACTTCCAAGACAATAACATTCAATTTATCGTCTCGCTAATCAGATGAATCGTGTGCTACTAAAGAAAATGCGATTTTTTTCCGCCACGCTGCACCATTGAAAAGCGTTCCGGTCGCTGACTGTTATTTCTTCCTTCCCTCCCCACTACACGCATGTTAGTGGTCTAAATTTATCACTGGCACTGTCTGACACCCTCCCTGCATCGCCCCACCAATTTTCAGACACACAGTGTGAAAACCACGAGGTCTGTGTGTGATGGAAAAGTACTGCCCATGTGGGCAGCACCAACTGTCGGCTGCGGTCGGATTGGAATCTAGCGGCAGCCTCCGTTACTGTCGGCTGCGGCCGGATCGGGGACTAAAGGGTTAAGAAACTCAATTTCAGTCAGCCTGAAACCCCAGAAACACAGACACAGCTGTCAGTTTCCCCCCACTTTCGGCTTCTCTCAGCTGCTATCTATTCCATCCCAGTTGGTGCTGATTATAGCAGAAACTCACCGCACTTGGACTTGGTAAAAGGATGGGGCTAAATTCAGCTTTGGGCTCTGGATCCTTGACTGAGTTATGCTGGATTTGCGCTGTGCAGAGTATGGTAATATGAAAATCATAGTTTATAGGTAGTGTAATAACGTTAAACTATCTTTTTTTCCAAAGTCTCATAAAGTTAGTTATGTGACAGCTTGATTTCTATTGTCTAATCAAGAGTTGCACACCTGGTCAAACTCAAATCATAAAAGAACTTTTTAGTGTATGCAAAAATTATTTTTCAACATTTTTAGGAATTTTTAAAGCTCCTGTGTGAATGTAATCTCATGCTCATCACCTAAAAGCATGAATAAGCAACAATCTGACCTTTTTTGGGTTTCAGATTTTCTCCAGACATAGCCTCCAAACGAGGCCTCAGTACAGCAGAGATGACAGCAGTAGAGGCAATACACAGAGCAGTGGAGTTTAATCCACATGTTCCAAAGGTGGGCTTTGCAACTCTGTGTGTGTGTGTGTGTGACAGTGTGTGTGTGTAGTGCATACTTTAATTTAACGTCTTTCCACTTTAAGTAATATGTGTGTACGTTTGTGTGTCTGTGTAATTGCATGTAAGCATGATAGGGGAATACAGGCACAAGAAGGGGTATGCATGCGCACAAATGTAGTACATGTTATGTTGGGATATAGTGGGTTTACAGTTTTTCCCTTTTACACATATACACATACATAACACATCATGACATTGATACCCCATGTGGTTGTCTCCTCTCCGCATAAAGATATTTTTGTTATAGCCATACATACAAACACATATACTCAAATACACACACACACATACACATACACACACACACGCGGTGCACCTCAGCACTTCATAGCCCTTACATTCTCTTTCCCTGTTGCACACTGAAGCACACATGTACACATATACCACACAGACCTAACACTTAAGTTATTGGAGTCGCAGTGAAATGGATCCCTCCATTTTGTGGTGACGCGTGATTTTGGCTATATTTGAAAAATTCAGCAGACTTACCCAACATAATAATGACATACACATTATACATCATTGAAAAGTTTAAAGTGTCTTCTTTTGAGATTGTTTCACAGTTTTTTAATAGATGACTGTAACTATTTTTTTTACAAATTTTCAAAATATGTCACCGAATGCTGAAAAGTTTTGAAAATTAGGGCTGGTATCTTAAATGGCTTAAACTATTCATCAACTAGTCCCCTTGAAGCAATGTGATGATTTTTCACCAAAGTAAAGTTCCCTGAAGCTGGCTGAATCCATGTGATGTCACTTTTTGTACAAGAGATTTTTTTTTTAAAGAATCATAACACTGGAGTGTCTGAAATCCCAAAGATATCACTTGTTGACAACAGACAAAAACTTGTCAAGCTTATGGTCAAGGAAAGCAACTGTGTTTAGAAATATGATTGCCCTATAGGCCAGAGTACTTTCCCTTGAGTTAACCATCACTTAAAGTTTTTTTTAAAATTCGTAAGTCTGCCGATTCTTAAGCTTCGGCACGTCACTCAATGAGTTAAACACATCAATAGATCCTTCAACACTTTCAGCCACTATGTATGTGCAGAAGAAAGAAGACACAAGGAGATAATTTATAAGAACTATCTTTTCTTTGTCATAATCTGTATCTTTTTTCAGCCCATCCATGGTAGGTGCAAATGAATTACAAAGGATATCATGCGCTATAACTACGTAAAATTTATTTCTGGATGGATGTAAGTCCCGATATATAATCTGTTTGCTACTTGGTATTTGAAGTGGTAACTTTTTTTGCTAACCGGTTAGTTTTTATACTCTGCACTTACTTTGCAATTTGGAACACTGATTGTGCAATTTGGAACACTGATTGTGCAATTTGGACCACTGATTGTGCAATTTGGACCACTGATTGTGCAATTTGGAACGCTGACAGAGACTGTTTGGGATCAAGAAATCATTTCAACACAGATGTAAAGATGTGACGTAAAATAGTGCCTTTTTGGAAAATAACATCTTTTTGTTTGCTTTTTTAAACTTCAAGGTGGTGATGATGGATTATCATCATCACCATTATCATTATCGTTGTTCTTATTATAGTTATTACTATTATCGTCTGACCTTTTGCAGTATTTGCTGGAGACAAAGAGCCTGATCCTGTCCCCGGAGCACATTCTGAAGCGCGGGGACAGCGAGGCCATCTCTTACGCCTTTTTCCACCTCCAGCACTGGAAGAGGGTGGACGGGGCGCTCAACCTTCTGCACTGCACCTGGGAAGGCAGTAAGTCAACTGTTTTCTACAGGGGGGGGGGGATGTGTTTGTTTGTTTGAGATTGTATTTATAGTTCCAGTGGAATTTCTCTGATGTAGGGATTGTGGTCGTAAGTCATCCCCACTTGAGAGCTCCTCGGGCCACCCTAAAAAAACCCAGTACAATTCTTGAAGCAACTGTGCCAGGCCCATTCAAGCACGAGAGTGCTGCACGAGCCTGAGCTCTGTGTTTAATGTATGTGTGTGTGTATGAGTGAGTGTGTGTGTGTGTGTGAGAGAGTGAATGTGTGTGTGTGAGAGAGAGAATGAGTGTGTGTGTGTGAATGTATGTGTGTGTGAATGTGTGTGCGTGTGTGGATGTGCGCGCAAAAAGGGAAAAAGACAGGCAAAAGAGCATTGGAAGAGGATGGTAGCTGGTGTTGGATCTTCTGTATTGTGCTTGGGAAGGCAGAAGTAGTTAATTCCCTTGCTGTGAGGGGACAAAAAAGTCTTTGTGTGTGTTGTGTGTGTGTGTAAACAGGGAAAAAGACAGGTGGAAAATCATCTGAAGAGGGTGAAAAGGGAACTAAATCTCCTGCTTTGTACCTGGGAAGGCAGTAATAGTTTTCTCCCTTGCTGTGAGGGACTGGACAAGTTTTTATGGGTGTGTGTGTGACAAAAGAAAAAATTACAAGTGGAAGAGCCTTGCAAGGGGAACTAAATTCTCTGTACTGCACCTGGGAAAGCAGTAAGTTTTCTCCCTTCCTTTGAGGGAAGGATCTATGTGCATATATGTGTGTGTGTTAAAAGGAAGGTTTGGAGATGGGCATATTGAAGGGAAGAATGAAGAGAAAGCAAGTAATCAGTAATTATTGTAGCATGAGTCATAGTGCTGTAGAGAAGAAAGACATTTTTTTAAACTGGTACAGTTGTGTGTGTGTGTGTTTTCTATTAGTGTAATTGAGACTGTTTGATGTGAGCCAGGTTGTTGAAAGAAAACGTCGCTTTTAAAAGAAAAATCATCTGTTAAAGTGGGATTATTTTAGAATAAATTTATTTGTTTCAATGTTTGGTGAGAATATCAGTATGAAAAAACTTTAAGCTGGTTGTGGGGTTTTCTTGGTTGTTTTTTTTTCTCTCTTGGTTTTGTCTTGTTTGTTTGCTTAGTTACAAAAGGAACAAATAGATCAAAGAGTGGGATTTTAAAAATTTTTACGTAAACTTTTTAAAGAATTGTATTATAGGATAAGGCAGTGAGTTTTATAGGAGAGTAAGTGTATTTCATTCTACGAAAGTGTATTTCATACTACCGCATGGCTAAGACAATGATTTGGATTCTTGAAAGTTTGTCATTATAGTTTTATAGCTGTTGGCATGTGTGTCTGTATGTGTGCGTGTGTTTGCATGGGTGGGTATGTGTGAGTGTGTGTGTGAGTGAGTGAGGGAGTGCGTGTATGTGTGTGTATGCATGTGTGCATTTTTTAATTATATTTTTTTGTGTAGGATAATGGAATAAGCACTCGTGTGCTTTTTTACATCCAGTCCCCGTGTGTATGCAGTTTCGTAATTTTTGTCATCCATTCCCACCGGCACACAATGGCCTACTTTTCCAAAAAGCGGAATGGGTTTTAACGTTTGCGCAAGATGTTCTGCTTGCGTTAGCACACGGGACCTCAGTTTATAGTCTCATCCGAAGGACTTGTGGGGAGAGTGGAGTCGGCACTGATGTTAACTCCAGAGGAAAAATCCTCTTGAACGAGATTCGAACCCGGGTCAGCTTGTGCATGTGTGTGGCTTGCGCGTATGTGTGAGTGTGTATGTATACATGTGTGCATTCATGGTGCTCACATAGTGCCTACCTTCCTGTGTGCTTATGTGTGTGTGTGTCAGTTCACGTACCTACTGACCTGGGTGTGTGTGTGTGTGTGTGTGTGTGCAGCGTTCAGGATGATCCCCTATCCCCTGGAGAAGGGTCACCTGTTCTACCCCTACCCCACCTGTACAGAGAGCGCTGACCGGGAGCTGCTGCCATGTGAGTGTTTTGTCTCTGTGTACTGGCTTACTTGGTCAAAACAGAAGGAAGGTGGCAGGATGGTTAAGACGTTTGCCTGCCAACAAGTTAAGCGTGAGGTTGTGGGTTCGATTTCCAGCCTCGCCCTTTCTTCCCAGTTTGACAAAAAAACGAACTGAATGTCAAAGTCCTTTGGATGAGACTATAAACTGAGGCCCCCTGTGCGAACACATGCAAAACATCTTGTGCACGCGTTAAATCCTGTTCCGCTTTTCAAAAGAGTAGGCCATTGTGTGCCAGTGGGAACAGATGACAACATTTACAAAACCGCATACACACGGGGACTGGATGTAAAAAAGCACATGAGTGCTTATTCCATTATCCTCGATATAAAAGAATAAAGAAATAAAAACGCTCAGGCAGCAACTGTTTTTTGAGTGAAAATGCATTGCGCTGCCATTAAGCGCCTGACAAGTCAGGCCCTGCGCATCTAACTTCGGCGTGGGAGAGAATTGTTATCTTTTAAGTCTTTCTGGGCAAGAGAGGCAGGAGAATAGACCAAGAAGGCAGAAAATAAACAAGAAGGAAACTGACAGGGAGAAAAGGAACAAGACTGAAACCAAGAGAGTGATAGAAAAGAGGGAATTTCTAGCACAGAATTTCCAGAAGGTCAGGGGGGATGCTGTTTGTACTGACAGGTCCCCCGGCATCCCCACAGGGGATTGTTGGCTTGCTAACCTTCGCATTGTGTACTAGAAACTTCCTCTTTGGTGTTCCCTGGTCATGTGTATGGCCATATTGTGTAGAATGCATAGTGCCTGGTCTTGTCCTATGCTTGTAACTCTGCTAAAAGTCTGCCTGCTGGCCTCAGCAAAGACTATCCAACTTCAGGGCAGGGCAGCTCATTAACACTATCCCTACGTCAATGGAAAGATTCCCTCTTTCCCAGTACACGTACACTGTGCGCATTTGTATGCTTCTGTAACCCAGCAGTGGGTAATACGGAAGGAAGGGTTAGTAGATGGTTGGTTACCCTATAGCAGGTTACCCATAGGGAAAAGGTTAACAAATTCAAAAGAAAAGATCAGTAATAGGGGGGTCAGTGAGAAGGGGTCTTTTTCTCTGAAAACTTTTTCATCAGATTAAAATTTCTTTCTTTCAGGGATATTGAAAAGAAACAAAAAAAACCCATCTTGTATAATATGAAATATTGCCTTTGTAAAAACATTGCTTTCTGCTGTGTGACGGTTTCTTTGCAACATGATAATAATAATAATATCTGGAATTTATATAGCATTATAATTATCTAGTAAACACAAGTCAGAGCGCTTGCATTCAGCCTATTCTTACTAGCTAGCATCAGTGAAGGTTTCACTGTGTGAGTATATCTGACCCTGTTTTAATGTTGACAAAATTGGTAGGGAGTAACTAACTTGACGAGAATAGTGATAAAGTCATCACGCTATCTACCATCATGTGAGGGTCAGTAGGGATCACATTGTGTGAATGCTTGGTCGCTATGTCAAGTCATCTGGGAGAACTCGGTTCAGTAGAGTACCATGGTCATATTTACCAGTCATCAACTCCATCATAGGGTCTTTGAAGTGGGTTTGAATCAGGGAGTGGATTGATCCTGCACGTTAGATAAGATGTCTTTCTTGGTTTGACCTGATGGCTGTAGCTGGCTTAAAAGACAAGGCTAGAATTGACCCCATCTGTCTTTTGTAGAATAGCATGGATGACACCTGTAGACGTACCCAGTATGCAGTCTGTGTGCTAATAAGGCTTGTGGTTCAGTTTGTGTTTCAGTTATGATATAAAGTGAGATTTGGTGGTGGTTAAAAAAAAAACCTTGCAAAAATACCCTATGGTATGTACTAAAGCAAGACTTCCTGACTCCCCCTCCCCCAAAAAAACCCCTAAAACCCCCCACAAAATTCCCTCCCTCAGAAAAGATCCATACACAAAGCTTTCACAAAGTGTTATCATCATGTTGGACTGTCACATCTGCTATGCATCTACACATAGCTTTCACAAAGCATCGTCATCATCATGTTTGATTACTGTCAAATCTGCTATGCATCTACACAAAGCTTTCACAAAGTGTCAACCTACTCCTCCTATGTGACTGTCAAATCTGCTAGGCTGCTACACATAACATTCACAAAGCATCATCATCATCTTGTTTGACCACTGTCAAATCTGCTTTGCAACAACACATAGCTTTCATCATCATCATCATCGTGTTTGACCACTGTCAAATCTGCTATGCAGATACACATAACATTCACAAAGCATCATCATCATCTTGTTTGACCACTGTCAAATCTGCTTTGCAACAACACATAGCTTTCATCATCATCATCATGTTTGACCACTGTCAAATCTGCTTTGCAACAACACATAGCTTTCATCATCATCATCATGTTTGACCACTGTCAAATCTGCTTTGCAACAACACATAGCTTTCATCATCATCATCATGTTTGACCACTGTCAAATCTGCTTTGCAACAACACATAGCTTTCACAAAGCATCATTATCATCATTAATTATGTTTGACTACTGTCAAATCTGCTATACAGCCACATATAGCTTTTCATCATCATGTTTGACTGTCAAATCTCCTATGCAGTCGCACATAGCCTGTCATCATCATCATCGTGTTTGACCACTGTCAAAAGCTGTGTGCAGCCACACATAGCCTGTCATCGTCATCATCGTGTTTGACCACTGTCAAATCTGCTTTGCAATAACACATAGCTTTCATCATCATCATCATCCTGTTTGACCACTGTCAAATCTGCTTTGCAACAACACATAGCTTTCATCATCATCATCATCATCATCCTGTTTGACTACTGTCAAATCTGCTTTGCAACAACACGTAGCTTTCATCATCATCATCATGGTGTTTGACTACTGTCAAATGCTGTGTGCAGCCACACATAGCCTGTCATCGTCATCATCGTGTTTGACCACTGTCAAATCTGCTATACAGCCACATATAGCTTTTCATCATCATGTTTGACTGTCAAATCTCCTATGCAGCCATACCAAGCATCATCATCGTCATCATCGTGTTTGACCACTGTCAAATCTGCTGTACAGCCACACATAGCCTGTCATCGTGTTTGACCACTGTCAAATCTGCTATGCAGCCACATATAGCTTTTCATCATCATGTTTGACTGTCAAATCTCCTATGCAGCCATACAAAGCATCATCATCGTCATCATCGTGTTTGACCACTGTCAGATGCTGTGTGCAGCCTTTCACGAGGTGTCGGTTTACCCGAAGAAGGAGCTGCCCTTCTTCATCCTGTTCACGGCCGGCCTGTGCTCCTTTACAGCCCTGCTGGCCCTCCTCACTCATCAGTACCCTGAGCCCATGGGCGTGGTTGTGCGCACGGTGGGTTATTCTCTGTGGTGTGTGTGTGTGTGTGTGTTTGTGTGTGTGTGTGTGTGTGTGTGGAGAGAGGGGGGAAGGGGAGTTTTGTGTGTGTGGTGTGTGTTTGTGTTTGACGGAGAGAAAGAGAGAGAGAGTGGATGTTTTTTTGTGTGTGTGTATGAACAAATGAATGAGCAAAGTTTTAATTCTTGAGAGTAATGGAACAGCTTTTCTATATGCAGCCCTCTAATTATGTAAATGATCATAATGATGACAATAACAAAAAAAATGATGATGTTTTGCTATGTGTGTGAGTGGATGGGTGGTAGTTGGAACATCTTACTATCTGAAAAGTGTTGGTCCAGACTCACTTCATGGCTGAGGCATCCCATTGAGTGATTTTCCCCCCCAGAAGTTAATATTGGCCACTGACTTTTTACCTCTGCAAGTCTTTTATTTAAGACCATAAACTGAGGTCCTATATGTGGAGGCATACAGAACATCTTGCACACACATGAAAAATCACACTCTTTTAAAAAAAAAAACGCCCAACTGTTAAAGAGTAGGACCAGCTATGGCCATTGGTATGTTGACAAGACCGTGCCCCGCATATACCCCAGGCTTCACTGGCTTATTTGTGTGTACAGTTCCTGAAATAAGTGTCTGTTGAGCAGCCAATGTGGGTTAACAGATTGTATGGTAAGATTTTATCGCATAGTCTTTGGTATCGCTCTGAAGTTACTCATTTTGTAGCCGAGTATCCAAATATGCTGTTTTAATAATAATAATAATAATGTATGGAATTTATATAGCGCTGAATTTTGTAAAGGAACAAATCAAAGCGTTTACATTCAAATCATTTACACTCACTTGTATGCAATCATTCAGAAATACAATAAAACAATATCAATATCACACACACACACAGACGCATGCGTGCACAGCATGCGTATACACAGTGATGGAGATGGGGGTGGCCGCTGAAGAGTATGGATAGATAATGAGGGAAGATTTTAATAAGAAATAAATGTGTTTTGAGGCTGAATTTGAAAGTATCAAATGTCGGCTTTTGGTGAAGGGACAGAGGGAGATCATTCCAGATGGATGGACCACAGACAGAGAAAGATCAACGGCCAACATTGGTTTGCTTGAATCTCAATGTTCGGAAGCACAGAGTATCCGCAGCTGAATGAAGTGGTGATGGTCACTTGTATAATTTTCCTGTTCTTTCGAATCCTTGTATTTGTCCTTTCAGATGTTGGGCTGGCTGTATCTTCCCTTGAGCTACATCCTGGAGAAACTGGAAGCCATCCTGCCCTCAAATCTTCTGCACCAGCTCTCCCGCATCTGAGTTCTGTTTAGCACCTCCACCGCCACTACCACACTACCACACCCGTATTGTCCCCCCCACCCCCACCCCCCCACTCCTCCCATTCCCTCCACACGTAATTCCCCACCCCCATCCCCATTCACAGCCACCCCCACCCCCTTCCCCCTGATAATGTCCAACCCCCACCTCAACCCAACTCCTGCTTCGCTTCCAACGTGCTGCTGTTCACTCAACGTTGGTGGTTTGGTAACGGATCTTGTGGGCTGCCCCAACCCTGCGTATTGCTCAGTGCCCCTGGCTGATGCTTCTGTGATGTTTTGTGGACCTGTGACTACTGACACGAGGAAGGAAGGAAGGAACGGACAGTGAGGAAGTGCAACGTGTGCGGGTCCTTCTCCTAGTCTAGTTCTCTACAGTGTATAAAAGTACCAACATTCGTGTGTTAATTGGCGTGTACAGAAAAGACCCTTGCCTCTCTCCTCCCACCCCTACCCCTTGCCTCCTCGTCCTGTTTCCATCTTGGAGTGGAAGTTATGAAGATACTTGGTTTCAGAAATGTACTACATTCTGCTGGAAGTGTAACAACACACAAACGCTCGTTTCTAGATGAAACTCCAGAAAAACAAAACGAAAAAACAAAACAACAAGTTTCCATGATCTGCTGTTCGTCAAAGTCCGTGAAGAAAAAATCTGACAAGCGCGAGTGGTTTGAGGTATTCACGGCGGTCAAGAAGTTCAGAATGGTCTGTGACAGCGCAAGGCACTTAAATTATTATGATATCGGGTACCATGAATATTGTATGATCAGTCTATAAAACTTTTGTTTCATAAAGACAAACAAAAAAAAACTATTGTGAAGTTTTGTCTGCAGCTTGGTGAAGGTATGATGATGGGTACAGAATCGTTCGGTCTTGTGGTTCCTGCTGATCGGGATCAGTCCAGGCGTTGGTGTTTCACTGAACAGGTGCAAAGACGCATACACGTATCAGTTGCTCCGTTCTCTCGGCATCTGGTGCTTTAAAAAAAATTTTTTTTTAAATCAGGCACGTGATTGCTAGTAAAAGTGAGTTTTTGATTTGTGAAGTACAGGGTACGTTTCACTGTAGAGGTTTAGTTGCAGATGCTGGTTATAGTTAAACGTTTGTTGGTTTCTAGTTTGTTTTGTAGGCTGTTGTTTCATTTGTTTCCTTTCTTTCTGTTGTCGTTTTCCCTTTTTTGTGTGTGTGTTGTTGTGGTTGATTCTTACGTTTTTAAAAAAGGGTATATGTGGATTTATCTTTGTTTTTGCGGATGATTCTTAGGAAATGTTAACTTAAGGTACTTGGGTACCTTTGATAGTTGCTTTTTGCTGTGTACAGCTTGCTTTATTACATAAAGATAATGCATTAGCTGACACTGGGTTTTAAACGGTACTTCAGTTCTGAATATTTTGACAGAAAGAAAGTTGAAGCGCAGTTTTTGTACTCTTTCTGTCAGGCTTCATCACATTTGTAAGATTGCTTTACATGTTTCGAATATTAGGTTTAGTGTAAATATAAAGTAATGGAGTATTTTCTCAACAAAGGAGGAGTAATAGGGCCCTTACATTCATGGACGGAAGATGGGATAGGCATTAGTAATATGTTAATTACTAAAAATTGACCTGTACAATATGACACATTAAGTGGTATAGCATCACATTTGTTTTGCACAAGAGACTTTTTTTCTTTTTTAAAAATCTCATCTGGAAGACTAGCACCCAGGCAACAGCATATTGTCAAGTAGATTTGGGAAGGGGGTTAGTTTCAGATGGGATTTAAGTCTGAAGTATTTGTTTTTGTTATTCTAACTTTATTGTTCTGTCCACTGCTTCTGTTATCCACAAGTTCACAAAATGAGTTTGTGCTGTCTTGAACGGTAATTACAGTATATTAATTGAACCTGAACTGTTGTTAATTATGAAACACATAAATATAGGCTTTAATTTTTTTATTTGTTTTTAAAAAAACCAACAATAACTTTTTACTTAAAATTACTGTTGACAGAAAAAAAGAATGTCTAGATACTAATGGTGCATTTTAATGGTCTGCTCTGACTGAACAAACATTATCAATAAATAAACTCTTTAACGTTTGTTTTTTTGTGATAGCCCTTCTGTGTTCCAGTAAGCACTTTTTTTTTTATGGGGGGGGGGGGGGGGGGTCTTGTTTTCCCCTCCCCCTTTTGGTTTTTCTTTTTACATATGGGAGGGGGGGATATGTATGAAAAAAGAGGAAAGATCTGGGGTAAAAAATTAGTCTGCTGCAAAATTTATCTTCAGTGCTTTTAATACGTTGAGCATATTTAATAATGTAGGATTTTTTTCATGTCTTGTCATCAAATCCATTTGTTTCTACATTGAAAGATAGGAGTTTCTGCCCTTTTTGTAAGTTTCAGTTACATTCCTGGGGTCTATTGTATTGTATTGTATATTGTATTGTATACCACTTTAAGTCACGGCAGATTTCTCTGCATGAAATTCAAGCTGCTCTCCTCAAGGAGAGTGTGTCGACACAAGAGTATTATTATTTTTTCATCAAAATGGTTTTGGAAGCTGCTCAGAGGCAACATAGGTCTGTTTTGCTGTTACTGTGGTAGCTTATTAAAAGTGTTTGTAACTTAACTCACTCAGTCCTTCGGATGAGACTATAAACCGAGGCCCCGTGTTCGAATGCATGCAGAACATCTTGCCCACACGTTAAATCCTGTTCCGCTTTTTGGAAGAGTTGTGTGCTGGTGGAAACAGATGACAAAATTTACAAAACCGCATACACACGGGGACTGGATGTAAAAAAGCACATAAGTGCTTATTCCATTATCCTTGATATAAAAGAATAAATAAATAAATAAATAAATAAGTGACTGGCCGGCCAATCATTATTTGGTAATGAGTGAATTATTTTTTCAAACGGTGATAGTTACCTTGACAAAATTAACATCAGAAGGCTGAGACTTTTCTTTAGTATAAAGCATTTTTTGAAAAATAAAAAAAATCATTTTGAATGCAGGAGTGGGGTTGTAGACACGGGGGTGACTAATGGTCTCGGAAGCTAAAGGAAAAGGGTGAAATCAATCTCTGTGTGTTTGTCAATATGACCTTTCAGGCGTTGCTTACACAGCCTAGCTGGTCTGCTCAGTCCCAGCTCAGTAAAGCGTTCACGGTAAAGAGCTGCAAACCGCTTGTACAAATAATGGCCTCAAACAGGGCTACCAGGACAGCTGTATTCAGACTGTTCGAATACATTTTAAAACTACCACATTAGTCGTGATCAATGTCATTCATTTTAAAACTACCACATAAGTCTTGATCAATGTTATACATTTTAAAACTACCACATTAATCTTGATCAATGTCATACATTTTAAAACTACTGCAGTAGTCTTGATCAAACTTCTTTTTATTTAATTTTTGTGTGTGTGTGATGAATGATCCAGGGTTTTCGGCTGGGTGGGGGGTCTTTAAGCGAATGAATGAATTGTGTCTGTGTTTCTGGTGGTTCTTTTTTTTTTTTTTATAGTTTTTTTGGTCATCTGTTTGCAGTTAGCTTGTAGGTCCTATGACTATGTTGTTGTTGTGAATGAATTTATGTCCCAGCAGAGAGTTCTGATTTCCTGCAACCAAGAGACTTAACTATTTTACTTAAAAATGTTGTAGACTCTAATTGCCTAAAGGGGTGATGAGATGAAACCACTTATCAACATAGCCTCAGCCTTTCACCATCAGATTTCTTTAAATTACACCGCTGAAGAAAAATAGTGCATGTTACACCTGTGTTCACAGTTCTTTTTTTTAAATTTAATTTTTATTTCAAGGATAATGGAATAAGCATCCATGTGCTTTTTAACATTTTTTTTTTATTCAGTCCCCATGTGTATGCATTTTTTTCAAATTTGTAGTTTTGTCAAATTTGTCCTAGTTCTCACATCACTAGGATTTTTCACTTCTGCTTCCCAGGTTTTCCTGGCCTAGATTATTCAGTGTATCCATGAGGCCATCCACAGGGACACTTGTTGAGATGAAAGCCTGTCCAACTGTGCCAATGGAACTGTTAGAAAACACTCTATGGCAGAACTGTGCGGTCATTTGTACTGGTCAGCTGTCAGCTCCATCAGCAGGTTTTTAACGTCTGCTAGAACCAGGGAGTGAAACAAACAAAATACAAACAAGCAACAACAATAACAACAAAATGATGCATGAACTGGTATGGTGTGTGCGCATGCACGCGTGTGAAACATTTCGTATTCTAAGAAAAACAGTATTTTTATGAAAAGGACATGCATATTCATAATGACAACATATTCAGCGCTATACAAATTCCATCTACTTTTATTATATGAGCACAAATTCTTAAATGCGCATAAAAATGCATCATGAACAATGCTTGCATGTACTAAGTGCATCGATGCCTGCTCTTCCTCTATGTGTTTGCAAATACATGTATGCACATGTAGGTGCATATGCACGCACACACACGCTCACACTCACACATACACATATTGAAAAATAAAAATTGACTTGTTTTAAATAACTACTTAAGGACCAAAAAAACCAGAGGTACAGATAGCCTTGAAAAAATCTTAACTTTTTTCTACATGGGCTGTTGTTGCTTTGTACTGTTGATATCATTTAATACAAGACTTTATTAATTTTTAGTCACGCTTCTTACAGTATTTAGATATTTGATTCCTATGTAGCATCATTGATTTGTACCATAACTACATAATCAAAATCTTGTCTTTCAAAATGAAGTGGGGGGGGAGGGAGGACGCAGAGGGGCTTTTATATTTTCAGAGTTTATTTTATAATACTGATGTTTAAGATATATATATATCTTCTAACAATGTCAAGCTGTTGCACATCAAAGCATGAAAAAGTGGTGTAAACATTTTTGTTTTTAAACCTCCTTCCTTACCCTTCCTCTACCCTACTGCTTTCACCTTGCCTTTGTTGTGTTGTGTTTCTTTATGGGTTTTTTTGGGGGTTTGTTTTTTCAAAAAAAGAAAATGCCCAAGTTTATTTTATGTAACATTATGGATTATTTGACAGTACACACACATGCACACACAGACACAGACACACACACACACACGCGCGGGTATGCACACTCTCACACAGACTTACAGACACAGACATGCACGCACGCATGCATGCACACACACATGTATGCATACACACACACGCAGACATGCACGCACACTCACACACACACACAGGGACTGGATGCAAAGACACTACACAACATGAATGCTTATTCATTGTCTTCAAAGTAACAGAATGTAGATAAAAAATTTTTTAAAAAGAATAAGTAAAAGATACACTCAGTGACTGACACACACACACACACACACACACACACACACATAGACACACATACAGACAGACAGACACACACACAGACACACGCATGCATGCAAGCACACACACACACAACCTACCTCCCAGGGGAAAAAAAGTTGGATATTTTGGTTGAAAAAGGCTGATAATTCGATCATTTTTACAGAGAATTATTATTATAATAAAGAACTTGATTATACTGAACCAAACAAGAGTGATTGAACCTCAGATAGAATGAAACATAGGCAAGCATTCCGACCAACATACACACATACAACACAGTAGTCCAACATAAGAGTTGTTCTGACCAACTAACTGACATGGATTATTTGTTCTGTAATATTACTTTATTCTGTGATTAATGTAATATATGACAACTTTTGAAAAGTGGAACTATGAATTACAAAAATGAAATGGGAAAAACATATTTGTGAGTATGTGTTGAAGTTTAAGAAGGGGATGTTTAGTTTTGTAATATATCCGAGAGTGTTTGTGAATATGGGTGGACATTTAAGAAGGGGATAATCAGGTTTGCAATATATCCGAGAGTGTTTGTGAATATGGGTGGACATTTAACCACTAGACTGCCCCTACCCCAGAAATTTTCCTGGACTTAATGTGCACGCTATACGCCTGCAACCCGGAAAATTTCCGGGGTGTCCAACCGAAGTAAACAAGCTAGCTTCCTTGACTACAGTTAAAGGGAAAGAACTCCAAAATTAGTGGAGATCACTCTCCTGTTGCCTGGCAACATCCAGCTGCAAAAACCTTGGCAAAAGCAATCGTTTTTTAGCTCGTATTTTGTGTTTTTATGCATGACTGCTTGGGAAGTTCTTGTTCAAAATGGCTGACACTTCTTGTTGAAGGTATCAATAGCTTTACACAGCTGAAAAAGTGGCAAATAAAACTTAAAATTTACCTGACAGTTTTGAAAACGATCGTGTATGATTCAGGAGATAGTGCATTTTTAAAAAAAAGAAAGATTTGGCCTGGACTTATGTTTGACGTTATTGAGATTGGGGGTACTCAGAAAGACAGTGGCGATGAAGAAAGTGTAATTTTTGCTGCTGTTTTTACATTTTAAATATATTTTCGCAGTGAAATATCACGCTAACTAATTTGAGCTTGCCTCGAAGCAATCTACGATATATATACTGTCATTGGGTAGACTGTCAGGATTATTCATGTAGTAATTTCTGAGTAAGAGGGATATGAACATAGCAAGTGGTACGTAAGAATCTTATTCCCTGGCATATAGGGTGCACTTGCACTGGGCAATTAAGAGGTTAAGAAGGGGATAGGCTTGTAATATATCAGAGAATGTGGGTATGTATATGTGTACAAACTCATGTTTCTGTAAAAACATGTCAATGCAGAAAGACAGATAGATAGATACATGCCTGAAGAATTTTATCCAATGTCAGATTCAAATCGGTTTTACTGTGATTTGGGGAGATGATTTTGAATTATTTGCTTTTTGTTTGTTTATTAATTTTAAAAAAAGAAAGAAAATACATATTATTTTTTGTTACTGTTGTTGTTGTTATCATTTTAATTATTATTACTATGATGAAGATGAATGATGATGATGATGATGATGATTTTTCTTCCTGTAAAAAAAAAAAAAAAAAAGAGCAAAACAAGCATAACTGTTGTGGTTGCTGCTATTGTTATCAATATTACCATCATTTATTTATTTGTCCTTGTTTTCCCCATTCCTCAGCTAGAGCTCTTGAGGTTCATCAGTGGTGAGATTTTTGTGTATGGGACCATTTTTCCCTCCACCATGAAGGTAGCCGCATTCCGACTTCAGGGATACAGTTTGGAACTGAACTTACAGATTTTGCCAGCACAGTCGGGAAGTACTCCCCTGCTTTTCCTGATGTTTCAACTGTCGTAGGTTCTTTTGACATGCACAAGAAGGAAGGTGGCAGGATGGTTAAGACGTTTGCCTGCCAACAAGTAAACCGTGAGGTTCTGGGTTCGATTCCCAGCCTCCTCACCCTTTCTTCCCAGTTTGACAAAAAAATCGAACTGAATGTCAAAGTCCTTCGGATGAGACTGTAAACCGAGGCCCCGTGTGCGAACGTATGCAGAACATCTTGCGCACACGTTAAATCCTGTTCCGCTTTTCGAAAGAGTAGGCCATTGTGTGCCGGTTAGGAACAGATGACAAAATTTACAAAACCACATACACACGTGGACTGGATGTAAAAAAGCACACGAGTGCTTATTCCATTATCCTCGATATTAAAGAATAAATAAATAAATAAACAAGTCTGTAAGCTCATGGATCCAAGTGGTTTGGAGTCTCCTCCGAAAGACTTGACATTCAGTTTGGTTTTCCCAGGTCAAACTGGGAGAAGAAAGGGCAAGGCTGGGAATTGAACCCGGAACTTATGGTTGACTTGTTAGGCAGATGAACGTCTTAATAGTCATGCAACCTTCCTCCTCCTTTTTCTTCTTCTTCTTGTGATTTTGATTTCTTTCTTTTAGGAAGTGCACAACATCTGTTGTTGCTGCTAGTATTTTTATTTTTAATGTGATTTTGATTTATTAACTTTATGCTATTATAATAGTAATGATTATTATTATTGTGATTTTGTTCATTTGCTTTTTTAAGAAAAAACAACTGTTGTTGTTGCTGCTGTTATTGTTATTGTTGTTATTATTATTATCATTGTTATTATTAGTAATAGTACTGTTGTTGTTGTCTTTGTTATTATGGAAGCAGGGTTTTGGTTTTTTTTGTTTTTTCTCTCATCAAAATGACAGTGCATACTGTGCTTGTTTTGATATTATCAAAGTATTAAAATTATTTGGCTTCGGTGACATAATTATTGTGTTTTAATGCGACTTCATTACCAGTTTATTCAAATAATACTAGTACTGTTTTATCAAATTCTGATTCCTTTGATTGTTTTAGTATTGATTTATTTTATATATGTAGATTTATTGTTGAAGTTTGCTGGAAATCTATTTGCCTGTCAGAGAGAAGAGAGAGAGAGAGAGAGACGGACAGAAAGGTTTGGAAACACGACTGATGTTTTGTACCGTCTTCGTTCTGCCATAAAGGTGTTCAGACATTGATTTTGAGTGTGTGTGTGTGTGATTTTACGAGTGTGTGTGGATGTGTGTGTGCTGGGGGGGGAGGGGGGTGCTGTGTGTGTCGGTGGGTGGGTGGGGCTGTGTGTGTGTTTTTGTGCTCTGTGTGTTTGTGCCCCCAAGTGCACATGTGTGTGTGGTGGGTGGGGGTTGGTGGGGGGGGGGGGGGCCGGGCTTTGTGTTTTTGTGTGTGTGTGTACACCTAGGTGCACATGTGAGTGTGTGTGCACGTGCACATGTGTGTATGCGCACGCATGTGTGTGTGGACTGTGTGTGTGGATTGTGTGTGTTGTTGTTTTTTAAGCTTCTACTTTTTGCTTTTTGTTTTTACTGCTGTCTCTGCTCCTTTTTTTTTTTCTTTTTCTCTTTTTCCTGTCTTGCATTTCTCATTTTCGTGTGAATTGTCAAAACTAGCGTAAAGTACTGAGTGTGTTTGTATGCTGTTGGTATGGTCAGTTGCACTCTTCAGTAAGTGTTTCGGTTGTTGAAGGAATTGCTAATTGTTTTAGCTTTGCTGTCAATGCCATCAGTGTCCATACTTTGTGTTTGTGTCGAGCTTTGTAGGGACAGGACCACTTCAGACACACTTCTTCTTCTTCTTCTTCTTCTTTTTTTGTCATGTTTCTCCCAGGGGAGGTTTGACATTGATGAGCCTTCTCCATCTCTCTCTGTTTTGAGCTTCCTCCTTATTTATGCCCCTTTCTCTAAGATCATCTGCAATACAGCAGCCCAGGTTTTGCTAGGTCTTCCCTTTGGTCTCTTTCCATCCATTATGAAGTTCATTGCTCTTTTTATGATGTGGTCTGCTTTCCGTTGAACGTGCCCAAACCAGCGCAGTCTATTGGTACTAGCTACAGACTTCAGATCATCATTTTTGCACATTCTCCATAGTTCTTCATTCGTGATCCTGTCTTCCCATTTGATCTTTGTCATGTAGCGTAGCATTCGGTTTTCACAGCTCTTCAACAAACGTTCAATGGTTCTTGTGAAAACCCACGTCTCCGAGCCATACAGGAGAACAGGTCTGATGCAGGCCTTATATATCAGGCAGCGTCTCTCCAGTGGGATTTTCTGATTTCCGAGCAGACTTGCCAAATCTTTCTATTTCTTCCAAGCACTCACAATCCTGGTTCTGACAGCTAACTCAGATTTTGCTTCGCAGCTCATCATCTCTCCCAGGTAGCAGAATTCGTCTACCACTTCTATCTTCCCTTGTTTAAATTCTAGCTCCTCCTTTCCTGCATCAGTATTGTCTTCACCCTTCTTATTCATACAACTGGGGCAGACAAATACTCCGTCATCCTTCTTCAGGCTTTTTGAGCTTTGAGCATCTTTTGTGACACCATTATTAGCATTTGGAGCATTTGATCGAATTGTTCCCTACACCATTGTGGCAGACACCACGTGGGTATTTGCCTTGCTCTCTATGTGTTCTGCGGTCTTTTTCAACTGTCATTGCTTTGGTCTTGTCAACATTTATCATCACTTCAGACACACTTGTGAAAGGTATATTTAGTTGATATTTTCAGAGAGAGAGAGAGGTTTTATTTATTTAATCTTTGATTTTCGAAGATAATGGAATAAGCACTTATGTGCTTTTTTACAACCAGTACCCGTGTGTATACAGGTTTAGTCAATGTTGTCATCCGTTCCCCCAGCACACAATGGCCTACTCTTCCGAAAAGCGGAACAGGTTTTAACATGTTCGCAAG
>CM054139.1:75013620-75021120 GCA_028751875.1 Rapana venosa
ACGCACGTTCGCTCACAAACACACAGAGTCACCACCACCACCACCACCACCATAATCTCTACCTCCACCATCACCTCCAACAACACAACAGAAAACTGAAGCCAGCGTTTTTGTTGGTGTTGTTTTTGCTTTGTTTCTGTTGGTTGTTTTTTTTAGACACAAAATAGGCTGTGCTATAAAAATTAATGTTCATGGCTGGTCGATCGATGATCTAGAGGTAACGCACCTGCCCAAAAAGCAAAAAGTGTGGGATCCTTTTCATTTTTATTTATTATTCTTTTATTTCGAGGTAATGAAACAAGGACTCACGTGCATTTTTTCAACCATTCCCCGTGTGTATGCAGTTTTATAAATGTTGTCATCCGTTCCCACAGGCACACAATGGCCTACTCTTCCGAAAAAACGGAACGGGTTTTAACGTGTGCGCAAGATGTTCTGCGTGCGTTCACACACGGGACCTCGGTTTACAGTCTCATCCGAAAGACTTTTGGGGAGGAGTGGAGTCGGCACTGATGTTACCTCCAGAGGAAAAAAAATCCTCTTGAACGAGAATCGAACCCGGGTCAGCAGATGACGAATACATCACTCTAACCACCAGGCTATCCCGTCCCCTCTATCCCCGTTTGTGCCCGAAATTTAACCCCCTATCCACTGAATTTTGAGGGGTGGTCTGGGTATCAGGTTTGGGGAGGGATGAGGCGATAAACCGAGGTCCTGTGTGCAACATCCATTCATCGCTCGTAAAAGAACCGGTGGCAACATGAGAGGCGTCTTTGGCAAAAATTGTGAAGAAAAAGCCATTCTCATAGGGAAACAAATGTGCAGACAGGAAAATTATGAGCAACAACAACAAATATGGATGGCGCTGCTGAAAGTTGATTTGTCTTTTCCGTTTAGATTGAAGAAAAAAAAAATATCTACAAGAGAAAGCATGGGTGCTTGAAGCGATCCGAGATACCCACAATGCATTTAAGATTACTGCGTAACACAACATTTATTCGTTAAAACGACAACAAACCAAGACATCCCCCTCCCCCAAACACACACACACACATGCACGCGCGCGCACCCCACCACCACCACTACCACCACCACAACAAAGAAACAAAAACAATAAAAACAAATTCACAACCACGAGGTTTGCATCATACAATCATTTTCTTTCTGGGGAAGATATGAGAACTGGTTAAGGGTCAGCATTTTGTTTCCGTTTCTCTCCCCCCACCCTTCCCTTTTAAAAAAAACAAATTTTTTTTTTGTTCTTTAAGCCTAATTGCCAAAAAATGACATTTTTGGTCGGTATAAGTGAAGATGCAGAAATAAACAATAAATATTTGACTCGCTTAGCCAATCTTCCGTTTGTCTGAGGAGAGCACACGCGGGGGCAAATTATTGACAGTGTGATTGTGATCTACCTGGGAAAGTTCAGATCTACTACGTCCTTTGCTGCAAAATGAGATTTCAGGTTTAAACCCCCCCCCCCCCCCCCCCTGCCCCCCCCCCCCCCCCCCCCCCCCCACACACACACACTCTATGAAGCTATTGTAACATTTAATGATAGGATAAGTTGGTGTCTCTCCACCCCATCCCCCCTTCCCCACCCCCACTACCAAGTGTGTTTCTGAAGTCAAATTGCTTTCTGATTTTTAGGAGTGTAGTTTTTTGTGTGTTTCAGTGAGCAAAATCGAACACACAGTAAAGTAGGATAGATGCACAGCAAACGCATGGACAGCGTTTTAAAAAGAAAAAAAATGAAGGAGGAAAAAGACGCACGCGCATCGTAATATTGTTAAGTACTATAAAAAAATTCTAAAAACAATAAATTTGCAGTTAGGGTTATTTAGTACCCAACAAATGTCATTAAAAGAAAAATCCAGTTTTTAAACGTCAACTTGCAGGTAGGGTAACAACCCAATTGCCATGATGAAACTAGTTTTTAAACGTTTCTTTCTGGGTTAAAAAAAAAAATATTAATGGCGTTGTCCTAATCTATTTGATTAATCCCACACCAAATTCATAATCTACACAATATAAATCAAAATGATAAAAAGCACAATAAACTTGCAATAAGGGTTATTACTAAAATAAAAAAGCTTTTTATTATATATATATATATATATATATATATATTCATGGCGTTGTTATAATCTCTTTTGAAGAAGTCCAGACCAGATTCACATCTAATAAAGACTCTACCTCCTTCGTGAAAAGATGCGAAATCAAATATTCATTCATTCCAATTTTTTCATTCATTCATTCATTCATAGTCTCCATTTGAAAAGTTGTAACCAAATTACTTTTTAAAAAATCTCATGATGACATCAAGTTTTAAAAAAACACAAAGAAACACACGTCATTGCATACTTATGACGTAAAGTCAGACACTCACTTCGCTGTTCTTCAGCCCAGAGCAGGCACAGAAAGCCGAAGTGGGAGAGGAGCAGACGAGAAGCCATGCTAGGCCACATCAATGTGACACGTTTCCCTGTGGGCACCTTCCTGACACGTTCATTCTGCTGCTGATAACTTTGGCTCTGCTGTGGAGCGGCCACAGTATTATTCTCCAGCAAAATCCCTCCTCTCTTGTATCCGAGTGAGTGGCATTTTCCTTACGTCGTCAGTCAGCTTTAAGGCGTATCTATCTGTCTATCTTGTCTTGTCTTGTCTTAACTGTCTTGTCTGTCTGTCTGTCTGTTTATCTATCTGTCTGTCTGTCTATATATCTATCTATCTCTGTCTTTCTATCTGTCTGTCTGTCTATCTATCTGTCTGTTTATCTATCTGTCTGTCTATAATTGTCTGCCTGCCTATCTATCTATCTATCTATCTATCCTATCTATCTATCTGTCTGTCTGTCTGTCTGTCTATATCTATCTACCTACCTATGTACCGATCTTTCTGTTTATCTATATATCTACACACAGATTCAGGCCGATTTAAACCATTTCAGAGTTCAAAGCTCTCTCTCTCTCTCTCTCTCTCTCTCTCTCTCTCTTCTTGCTTTTTCTGGGTTCGGATTAGACGGAGATGTGTGTGTGTGTGTGTGTGTGTGTGCGTGCGTGCGTGTATGTGTGTGCGTGCGTGCGTGCGTGCGTGGGTGTAGATATTTTCCAGGCTGGCAGGTGGGCTATATGCTGACTTGTCAGAGCATTTTTCCTCCTTTGTGTGTGTGTATGCATGCACAAGATGCACACACTTTATGGGAGTCATTCATCAACATCATCATTCTATGGTAAACGATACACAGCAAGCATCAATCCCAACAATAACCTCCTTACTGATAATGTAGAGTACGAAGGAAAGGAGATCTACAAAGTTAATCTGTGAATTTGTTAGTCAAATGTAACCATAGTATGAATAAGTGGTATTAATTTTAATCTGTAAATGATGAAAAGGGTTTACAATTTAATAGACTGAAGACAGGAGCATAGACTTACGTTGTTATCAAATAATTATGCATGTTATTATTCAGAAGTGGATCTGCTTTGTTTGTACTTGCATTTTGCTGGTTAGGTGTTGATAAGTATATTGTTCAGTATTTACTTATTATATTTGGTTGTGTGTAGTGCTCATTTGAGTGAACATCTATTTATTCTAGTCAAAATTACGAGATAAGTTCAAAGCTTTAAAATATATCACAATTTTCACTATGATAAATGTCTATAGTGTAGTTGCTTTATTATTTATTTTAGCAAGATTCTGTATTAGAAGCGAGATGCAAAAGGCCTATTGTCTGTTATATAAACTACTTATGTCATTATTTATCTAATGTTTTGGCGCATATCATAATTTTGTGTGGATTATATCTAAATCTTCTCTTCTTACACAGCTTTTAAAAAATTTCATATGTAGGTAAAAAAAAATTCTTTAGGGTTGTTTTATTTTGTTCGCTATTAAATTTGATTTTCGACAGCAGTATTCCATTTTGTCCAAAAAAAAAGTTTGTAAAAATCTCAGCTAAATTTAGGTTAAATTCTCGAAATGAATTTTGAACTTGCGTGTTTGTCTGTGCAAACCGTTAGTATAAACGTTTTGGGGTAAAAACGTGATTCGGATGTTAGACCTAGATCTAGTACTATTCAGAAAAATAAAATCAGCGTCACATTAGGCCTACATTTTTCATTTCATTAAAAAAAAAAAAAAGAAGAATGTCCATTCATTGTAGTTTCCTCTTTTTCAATTTTTCTTTTTGTAGTTTGTGATGGTCAAGATACAGATCTATTTGTCCATCCACAAAATTAATACACCATTTCATTGACGGCTGGTGATCGTAGAGTCACTTAAGAACTCTAAAATTAAAGGGCTGTCAAAAGAGGCAATTAAAGAGCCAAGTTATGACAACAGAGATATTTTTTTCTCTCTTGAGATAAACAGCATCGATACAGACTCCAGACCCAGAAAGTCCATTGAATAAGACTGTGAACTGTGGTGGGTCGTTTTGCTTGCATTCATTCTCTTCCTGTATTATCTGCCTGCATTCATTCTTTGTCGTCGTCGTCGTCATCGTCATCATCATCATCATCATCATCACCACCACTAAAAGCTACGAAGACGAAAAAGGTGATGACGTGACCGGGAGCAATGACAACGATAGAGTACGTAGAGGAAGAAGAGGAATGAGGGGGAGGGGGAGGAGGAGGAGGAAGAGGAGGAGGAGGAAGAAGAGGGGGAAAAGAAAATGGCACAGTATGTTCTTTCGAGCCAGAAGGCCCATAGAGCCGGAGCTTATCCCGGTTTCTGTAGCGTTAAGCGAACTGATGGTTTTTCACCACCCCTGTGACAGGACGCTAGTCTGTCGCCAGATTCTTCCCCAGCAGAGCTAGTACCCACTTGTACACCTGGGTGGAGTGAGGACAATAGGAGTAAAGTGTCTTTCCCAAGGACACAACACCGAGCCGAGCGGGGATCGAACCCGCGACCTCTGGATCACGAGTTGACCGCCTAAACCACTCGACCACGGTGCCTCCTGATGGCATAGTAGACATGCTGATAATATCAATGACGATGACAACATCCACTCAACGATGATGTCGATTGTAGTGGCAATGATGATGATAATGATGATTAAAAACAAAAAAATGACCCAACCTTATTGCTGTTTTTATCATTGCTGATGTTCCGGGCAGTGTTGCTGTTAAACAACAAAACAAAGCAAAACAACAATAACAAAACACAATCTCTTCTTCCCCCCAACTCCCCACCCCCCAAAAGCCCTACTTCAAACAAAAGAAAACGAAAAAAAACCCCAACAACTCCAAAACCTTTCGTTTGCTTGTTTTTCTCTACAGCGAGGAAAGCATGGAGGCTAACTGCACAACCGTTGAAGAGAAAGTACAGGACCTGCCCTTCTCTCTGAACGATTCCTCCATGCGCCCTGTCTATGCTAGTGAGATGATGATGTCTGTCTGTCTGTCTCTCTGTTTGTCTCTCTGTTTGTATGCACACCTCTGTTTGTGGGTCTATATCTCTAGTTGATCTGTGTTTGTGTGTAAAGGGTAAAGAAAGGTCTGTTGTCTGTTTATGTGTCTCTCTGTTTGTATGCACACCTCTGTATGTGGGTCTGTATCTCTAGTTGATCTGTGTTTGTGTGTAAAGGGTAAGAAAGGTCTGTTGTCTGTTCATGTGTCTGTCTGTATGCATGCCTCTGTATGCGTGTCTGTCTCTCTAGTTGATCTGTGTTTGTGTGTAAAGGGTAAAGAAAGGTCTGTTGTATGTTCACGTATGTCTGTATACATGCCTCTGTATGCGTGTCTGTCGCTCTAGTTGATCTGTGTTTGTGTGTAAAGGGTAATGAAAGGCGTGTACATGTCTGTTCATGTCTGTCTGTCTGTCCTGACTGTCTAAGTGTATACGTGTCTTATATTTTTCTTGATCGGATGATTCTTTTGTTCATTCTTTTTTTTCCTCGTTCCTCGGCTTCAGAGCTCCGAGGTTTATCTGTGGTAAGATTTTGCGTATGCGACAGTTTTTGTCCACTATGAACGTAGGGGGAGGGAATAGGTAAAAGAAGGTGGGGGTGGGGTGGGGTGGGGAGTAGCTGGGGGGGGGGGGAGAGAAGGGAGGTGGTGAGGGAGGGGATAGGTAAGGGGAGGGAGTAGATGGAGGATAGGTGAAGGGGGGCAGGGAGGGACAGGGGGGGGGGGGGTGTAATTGGGGGTCGGGGTGGGGAGAGGTTCGGGATATAGGGAAGGGTAGCTGGGTGGGATAGGTGATGGAAGGGTGGGGGAGGGGTAGCTGGGGTAGGGGAGGAAGAGATAGCTGGGGAGGGAGGTTAGGGGGATAGGGAAGGGGGGAAGGGGGAGGGAGGGGAGTTAGTACGGGGTGGAGGTGGGAGGTGAGTAACTAAAACAAAACAAATTTGTTTTCTTTAATAGTAAATACATGTATGCAAACTGGCTTGCTGTCACTCGCCATGTCAGAATTTTAATCCTTGGCGGATGTGCTATAAACCATTACCCAAGCATAAGGTATTGCATGACAGATGACAGAATTTACAAAACCGCATACACACGGGGACTGGATGTAAAAACACACACACATAAGTGCTTAATCAATTATTCTGGATGTAAAAGAATTTAATAAATAAATAAATAGATAACATTGCAGCACCGGGATTGGCTTCTCTTCTTCTCTGCCTTGCCTTATTGGGAGGGAAATGTAGTGTCTGTCTGATCTTCTCCTGTTCTTGTAACACTGCAGAAAGTCTGTCTACTGGCGCACCTCAGCAGATACAATCATTCTGACTTCAGGGCAGCTCTCTTTTTTTTCTCTCTACAGAATGCATGCTGGGTATGTTCGCGTTTCTGTAACCCACCCGACGAATTAGTAGATTTTTAACGTGCATACTTCATCTTTTGTATGCGTATATATACACGAGGAAGAATCACAGCACTGGCAGGTCTGCACTTTGAGTGGACCTTGGAGATTGTAAAAATCACCCCCCCCCAAAAAAAAACCAACAAACAAACCCAACAACAAACCAACAAAAAAAATTCCAAAAGAAAACAAACAAACAAACAACCCCCCAACCCCCCCCCCCCCCCCCCCCCCCCCCCCCCCCATAAACATTATTTCACCAGACATCACTGCCGAGATTCGAACCCCAAAACTTCATGGACCCACGGGATAGGAGTTACACGGTCTTAACAACCACTCGGCTAACAGCGTCTGTGGCAATGAATGTGTGATGATGATGAATGGTTTCAACAGATGGCGATCCTGTCAGTGTGGAAACAGACCTGGCTCTGATCTCCATTGATGCTGTCAATGAAAAAGACATGGTGAGTCTGTGTGTGCACACGCACGCACGTACACGCTAATGCACCATCAACCGCCGATTGGCCAAGCAAGCAACCAGCCAATCACTCACTCACCTTCCTAACCACCTACTGACCCACCTACCCACCCACACACCCACCCACATAGCCAAAGAACCATTGGCAATCTGACTAGCCAACCAACCAACCAGCCAGCCAAGCAAGCAACCAACTGTCCATCCAT
>CM054139.1:75031120-75033620 GCA_028751875.1 Rapana venosa
TTTGTGTGTGGTGTGGGGTGTGTGTTGGAGTGGGGGTATGGGGAGTGTGTGTGTGGGGAGGGAGGGGGGTAAAAATATGGAAGGGGGGGTGGGAAGGTTGTGTGGGTTTGTGGTTGTTGTGTGGGGTGTGGTGTGTTGGGGTTTTTTGGCGGGGGAGAAGGGGAGGGGGCTGACTGTGGAAGGAGGGGAGGATCATCTGGGGGGGTAGGTGAGCGATGGTAAAGTTTTTACAGGGGAAGTTTTTGTATTTGGACATTTCCTTTTTACTGGAAAAGCAAGGGATAAACCAAAAAAAAAGACGTTTTTATTACTGTCAAATGAAAGCTTTTAAAAAAAAACACCAACCCAGAAAATGTTCAATCAAGCGAGAATGGATTTTTCTTAACACAAAACTACATTAAAATTAATGTAATTCTTAGAACGAAAAAAATAATAAGATATTTTTACGTGTTTTGTGTTGTTTCTGAACACAAAAAAAAGGACTGTAGGCTGAAATTTTGAGATGGACTTCTACAGTACCCCTGGATAACCAGAGCGTCATATAATGATAGAGGTGTAAGAACAAAACCTTGCTATCTTTTAGTTGCACATTAGAAAAATATATAGTAATAGTTTTCAGGGGGGAGATTTATTTTTTTTTTTCTAAATTCTTTTATTTTGAGGATAATGGGAAAAAAGCACTCATTTCTTTTTTCCCCCTCCAGTCCCCGTGTGTAGCAGTTTTGTACAATTTTTTCCCCCCCCTTCCCCCCGGCATACAATGGCCCTTCTTTTCCCAAAATCGGGAAAGATTTTAAAGTGTGCGCAACGGGACCTCGGGTTTTTGTCTCACCGAAAGACTTTTTGGGGGGGACTGGAGTCGGTACTATGTTAACTTCGGGAAAAAATCCTCTTGAACGGAAAGAACCCCTCAGAAACACGAAAACATCATCTCCACACTACGATTATAAATTTAAAGCCCAAAAACCAAAACCCCCCCCCCCCCCCCCCCCTGTTGGTTTTTTCCGTTTTCCCGAACACCCCCCCCCCCCACCCCCCATTAGAC
This sequence comes from Rapana venosa, assembly GCA_028751875.1. Taxonomy (NCBI): domain Eukaryota; kingdom Metazoa; phylum Mollusca; class Gastropoda; order Neogastropoda; family Muricidae; genus Rapana; species Rapana venosa. The sequence continues at coordinate 75,032,166 of CM054139.1, forward strand.
TGTGAGTGGGAGCGGGTCAGTTTTAGGTGAAAAAATGAAGTAACCCAACCATTTTAAAAGTTTAAAAACATAATTTTTTCTTTTTTTTAGAAAAAATCCGCCCCCCCCCTTTTTTTTGACCCTGAAAATGGGGCGGGAAGCTTTGTGGTCCAGGATGCTTTTCCCCAAAAGGGGAACAAAATCGGGGTTAAAATTATTTCCGCCCTTCTTTTTAGGGTTCCCCCATTCAAGCTGTTAATGGTTTCCCCTTGGGTCAGGAAGGGTAAAGGGGGAGGGGGGGAACGGGCGCCGCCCCCCTACGGCCCCGGGAACCCAGGTCTTGATGCCCCCGTCCCAAAAACACAAGGGAAGGGGAAAACCCCTTTTAGTCTGGCTGAAGATGGTGAGGGCTACTCCAATCGCACGTCTACATTTAATACCATGAGTTATAAGATGCGAATTGAATTTTATTTAATTGAATACCCCCTTTTTGTACGGTAGATTCTCTGCATGAAATTCGCGGTTCTCCCCAGGGGAGAGAGGCGTCGCCACAAGAGCGCGCCACCTTTTTCCAATTTTTATATGCAGGGGTTTTTTATATCGTTCTCCGAAAGGCTACCCCCGACCATCCAGTGGGGTATGCAGAAAAAAATGCATTACTCTCGACTAGATCTAGCGTGCATGGTCCCAACCTTCTTTTTAAAGAGGAGAGGGGGGAGATTATGGAGAGAGAGAGAGCGAGAGAGAGAGAGAGAGAGAGAGAGAGGAGAGAGAGAGAGAGAGAGAAGAGAGAGGGATTATGGAGAGAGAGAAAGAGAGAGAGAGAGAGAGAGTGAGAGAGAGAGAGAGATAGATTATGGAGAGAGAGAGATTATGGAGGAGAGAGAGAGAGAGAGAGAGAGAGAGAGAGAGAGGAGAGAGAGATTATGGAGAGTGAGTGAGAGAGAGAAAGAGAGAGAGAGAGATTATGGAGAGAGATATATTATGGAGAGAGAGAGACAGACAGACAGACAGACGGAGAGAGAAACACAGACAGAGACAGACAGAAATGATGGAAAGTGTGTTTGTTCAGACGGATACACAACGGCAGACATGGTGCTGAGGTGAAGAGGGGACAGACAGACAGACAGAACGACAATTAGAGATAGACAGACAGACAGAACGACAATCAGAGACAGACAGACAGACAGAACGACAATTAGAGACAGACAGACAGAACGACAATCAGAGACAGACAGACAGAACGACAATTAGAGACAGACAGACAGACAGACAGACAGAACGACAATTAGAGACAGACAGACAGACAGACAGAACGACAATTAGAGACAGACAGACAGACAGAACGACAATCAGAGACAGACAGACAGACAGAACGACAATTAGAGACAGACAGACAGACAGAACGACAATCAGAGACAGACAGACAGACAGACATAACGACAATCAGAGAGAGACAGACAGACAGACAGAACG
>CM054139.1:75038620-75043620 GCA_028751875.1 Rapana venosa
TGTCATTATGTCCTATGTTAGGGTAGGCCTACACTTTGTCATTCTGTCCTATGTTAGGGTAGGCCTACTCTTTGTCATTGTGTCCAATGTTAGGGTAGGCCTACTCTATCTGTGTTTCTGTTTGAGAAATAACAGCTCTTTGTCATTGTGTCCTATGTTAGGGTAGGCCTACTCTGTCTGTGTTTCTTTTTTGAGAAAGGATGGCTCTTTGTCTTTCTGTCCTATGTTAAGGTAGGCCTACTCTGTCTGTGTTTCTTTTTTGAGAAAGGATGGCTCTTTGTCATTCTGTCCTATGTTAGGGTAGGCCTGCTCTTTCTGTGTTCCTTGGTTGAGAAAGGATGGCTCTTTGTCTTTCTGTCCTATGTTAGGGTAGGCCTACTCTTTGTCTTTCTGTCCTATGTTAGGGTAGGCCTACTCTGTCTGTGTTTCTTTTTTGAGAAAGGATGGCTCTTTGTCTTTCTGTCTGTCCTTCTGTCTCACTTTTTGGATGTAGCGTCAACTGGGCAAAATTCAGTTGAAAGTTGAAAGGGTGCGGGATAGCTCAGTGGTCGGAGCACTCGATGTCCCCTAGCCAGTGTTAAGCAGCATCGAGTGTGGTTACCTCTTGGATGGGTGACCGTTTGCGCAGTGCCTTGGCTTCAGTACAGTCCCCCAGTTCACCCAGCTGTAAATGGGTACCTGCCTTTTTAGGGTCAGGGAAGGTAAAGCAGCGAGGGGGAGGAGATGGGCACCGTCCTCAATATGCTGGCTTCTAAAGAAACTGAGGTCTCTGATGCCTCGCTCCCCTACGACCACATATATTATTGGACACCTTGACCTTTTTACCTTTGAACCCCTGATACTTAGAACGAGCAAAGGATCAAACATCAAAGGATATAAAAAGAATAGATAGCAAACATGTAAATGAGATATTATGTTGAACTAATAAAAACAACACAAAACAACTAAAAAGTCCAAACAACCTCCCCCCCCCCAAAAAAAAGAAAGAAAATTCAAAAAAATTAATGTCATCACAGAGATTACAGAACAATACAAGATCAACGCATTTCACCTCTGTGCAAAAGATACATACATGCCTATACAAGTTTCACATTCGCACACAAACACACACATAAATACGCACACACGCACGCACGCACGCATGCAGTACACACACGCACGCACGCACACAAAACACACACATAAACAAACACACAATGCACACACACAGAAAACACACAAACACCACACACACACACACACACACACAGAGAAAAAAAACCCACACACAGAAAACACACACACATACTCAGCTCCCCCCCCCCCCCATCCCCCACACACCAAACACCTCCCACCCACTCCACCCCCACACCCTCACACCACACCTTTCCCCCCCCCCCCCAACCCTCGACCTCCCCCCCCCCCACCACCACCACTCACAACCCCCACCCACAATTATCCTTCTTCAATTATCCTTGGAATTTGAACATTCTGTGCCGTTTTGTGTACCACCACCTCCACCACCACCACCATTAACAACAACAGGCAATGGACGTCTAGACCTCAACCCACCTCCTGATGGTATTGGGTGTGTGTGTGTGGAGTGCGCTCACACACACACACACACACACACACACACACACACACACACACACACACACACACACACACACCACACACACACACACACACACACACACACACACACACACACACACACACACACTGCAAAAACTGAATTAAAATTATTGTTATTGTTAATGTTACACACACACACACAACACACACACACACACACACACACACACACACACATACACACACACACGCACACCCTTCCCACTGCCTTAAGTTAGTTCTACAAGGATAATGGAATAGAGATGTATCCCCCCCCTCAACACACCCCCCCCTCCACTCCCCCCACCATCCCACCACCCTCACCACCCCCCCCCTACACCCCACCCACCATTAAACACCCACCCCACCCCTCCACACCCACCCACCCTCCACCCTCTCCCCCCCCCCCCCCCCCCCCCCCCAACTCCCATACATCTTTATTCCATTATCCTTGTAGAACTGATTTATTCAGCGCCGTCGTTCTGTGTACCACCACCACCACCACCACCACCACCACCACCACCTCCACCCCCCCACCACCACCACCACCATTACACACCACCACCACCACCACCACAATTAACACCACCACCATTAACACCACCACCACCACCTCCACCTCCACCACCACCACCACCATTAACACCACCACCACCACCATTAACACCACCACACCACCACCACCACCACCTCCACCTCCACCTCCACCACCACCACCACCATTAACACCACCACCACCACCATTAACACCACCACCACCACCACCACCACCTCCACCTCCACCACCACCACCACCATTAACACCACCACCACCACCATTAACACCACCACCACCACCACCACCATTAACACCACCAGGCAATGGACGTCAGGACCTCAGCCCACCTCCTGATGGTATTAGGAGAGTGTGTGGAGAGCGCCCTCACACACACCCATACCCCCCCCCCCCCCCCCCGCCCCCCCCACACACATATCCCCCCCCACACCCCCCCCCCCCCCACTCACCACCACCCTCACCCCCCCCAACCCACCAACCCCCCACCCCAATCTCCCACCATCCACACACCACCCCCACCACACCCCACCTACTTCCCCCACCCCCACCCCACTCTTACCTCCCAAACCTCCCCCCAACCCCAAACATCCTTATTCCATTATCCTCATAAAAACTAAAACATTCAGCATCGTTCTGTGTACCCCCCCCCCCTCCTCACCACCATCATCATTAACACCAACAGGCAATGGACGTCAGGACCTCAACCCACCTCCTGATGATACTAGGGGTGTGTGTGGAGAGCGCCCTCACACACACATACGCACACGCACACGCACACACACGCACACACAGACACACACACACACACACACACACACAGACACACACACAGACACACACACACACACACTCACACACACACTGCCTTAAGTTAGTTCTACAAGGATAATGGAATAAATATGTATGGTGGATGAAGTCCTTCGGATGAGACTATAAACCGAGGCCCCGTGTGCGAACGCATGAAGAACATCTTGCGCACACGTTAAATCCTGTTCCGCTTTTCGAAAGAGTAGGCCATTGTGTGCCGGTGGGAACAGATGACAAAATTTACAAAACCGCATACACACGGGGACTAGATGTAAAAAAGCACGAGTGCTTATTCCATTATAAAAAGGTAAAAGAGTCCCATAACCTATAAGGTCGTAGGGGAGCGAGGCGTCAGAGACCTCACTTCTCTAGGGCCAGCATACTGAGGGCGGCGCCCATCTCCTCTCCCTCGCTGCTTTACCTTCCCTGACCCTAAAGAGGGCAGGTACCCATTTACAGCTGGGTGAACTGGGGGAACTGTACTGAAGCCAAGGCGCGCAAACGGTCACCCATCCAAGTGGTAACCACGCTCGACGCTGCTTAACTTGGCTGGGGGAAAGCGAGTGCTCCGACCACTGAGCTATCCCGTCCCCTGATTCCATTATCCTCGATATAAAATATTTTACAAAAGGTCATCTGAGCGCTTTGATTTGTTGCTTTACAAGATTCAGCGCTATATAAAATCCATACATTATCATCATCATCATCATCATCATCATCATCATCATCATCATGATAATGGAATAAAGATGTATCCCAACTCCCCCACGCCCAACACCACCCCACCCCCCCACCCCACCCACCACCCCTACCAGCCCACCCACCCACCCCATCGCACACCACCCTCCACATCCACCATTAAACACCCACCCCAACCCCCCCCACCCAGCCCCTCCACCCCACCACCCTCTCACCCCCCACCTTCAATCCCCATACATCTTTATTCCATTGTCCTTGTAGAACTGATTTAAACATTCAGCGCTGTCGTTCTGTGTACCACCACCACCACCACCACAACCACCACCACCACCACCACCACCACCATTAACAATAACTGGCAATGGACGTCTGGACCTCAGCCCACCTCCTGATTGTACTGTGTGTGGAGAGCGCCCTCCCATTCATCCCCCCACCCCTCACCCCCGCACACCCACACACGACAAAACTGACACACCGGATGACAAAATTGACAAAACTGCATACACACAGGGACTAGATGAAAGAAAAAAAAGCACATGAGTGCTTATTCCATTATCCTAGAAATATTAATAATAATATAAAAAAAACCCACACCCCCACACCACCCCCACCCTCCCAACACCACCCCACCCCCACCTCCCAACACCACCCCACCCCCACCCTCCCACCACCACCCCACCACCCACCAACCCCACCTCCTTGTTTAAAACTCAAACATTCAGCGCGTCAAGTCAAGTCAAGTCAAGACAATTTTTTAATTTCCAGATGGTACGTTGAACGGGACGGATAGCTCAGTGGTCAGAGCACTCGCTTTCCCCCAGCCAAGTTAAGCAGCGTCGAGCGTGGTTACCAGTTGGATGGGTGACCGTTTGCGCGCCTTGGCTTCAGTACAGTTCCCCCAGTTCACCCAGCTGTAAATGGGTACCTGCCCTCTTTAGGGTCAGGGAAGGTAAAGCAGCGAGGGAGAGGAGATGGGCGCCGCCCTCAATATGCTGGCCCTAGAGAAGTGAGGTCTCTGACGCCTCGCTCCCCTGCGACCTTATAGGTTATGGGACTCCTTTACCTTACCTCCTCCTTTTACATTGAATAAGCAATACATCTGCTTTTTTTTTCTTTCCATCAAGCCCATCTATCTAGGAACAAAAACACACACCTAAACTTACTACGTCGTTTTGTGTACCACCACCACCACCACCACCAACCAAACAGCATTAATTAACACCGACAGGCAATGGACGTGTGGACCTCAGCCCACCTCCTGATGGTACTGGGGGTGTGTGTGGAGAGCGCCTTGGCCATTGCCCTAGGCCAGAAGATGAAGAAGACCTCTCTCTCGCCCGCC
>CM054139.1:75048620-75051120 GCA_028751875.1 Rapana venosa
GGACTGGAAAATCTTCCCCCCTAGGAATTATGCAGTATTCTGTGTTGTGTAAAGGACAGTACAGTGTGCAGAGTAATATAATAATATTAATAATGATAATATTAATAATAATATTAATAATAAAAAGCAAAGGTTATCATGCACGATCCAAAATAAACCATGATATATTACGTAAGCAGAGGAGAAAACCAATCGATAGTAACAACAGTTTCTCTGTCTCCGTGTGTGTGTGTGTGTGTGTGTGTGTCTCACTGTCCTCTCCCTTCTCTGTGTGTTTGTGTCAAGTCAAATCAAGTCAAAATTTTATTTCCAGATGGTACATTGAATAAGCAATGCATTTGCTTTTTTCATCAAGCCATCTATCTAAGAACAAATTTCGTAATGATTATACTAAGACACTACATTATTGCATCATTTACCGTTAAATTAAACCAGTAAAAAAAGAGGAAAAAATCGATAAGGAAATACATTGAAAATACAAATTACCACATATACATATACACGCACACACATACTCATGCACACCTAAGCGCGTGCGCGCTCACGTCCACACACACATTGAAATAAAAATGTTTTAAGAATTAAAAAAAGAAAATCATAAAACGTCAGGACAAACAAATTACTTCACTTACTGTTTCATCCATTCTTTCACGTTTATACTTTAGATAATAAAAAGGTACAGGAATAAAACGTTAGAAAATACTAGGCATTCGTCATTACTGACAACATTACCTTCAATGACCTCCCTCCTCTCCTCCTCCACCCAGCAAACGTGTGCTTTTTATGCGCTCATACTTTTCAAATAGCGCTTTTAAAAAATGACATATTCACACAATAACTATCAAAGCAAGATAAGTCAAATAAGATTACAATAATGATTATCATAATAGAGATACAATTATAACAACAATCACCCATCACCATGAGACAACAATATAACAAATGATCCCCATCACCATGAGGCAACAACATAACGATGATAACAGAAAAGCATTGGAAAGGATGGGGGTGGGGGAGGAGTATCAAGGGGGAAGGGGAAATACACCTTCAATCAAATAGAGAATTAATAGTTTAAAAAAAAAACAATTATTCAAACAAGTAGAACCCCTATACCATACAGAATTCAAAAGCCCATAATCCACTGGACTATCAAACTAAAACAATATCAAACTAAAACAGTATCGCTCTATTTGTCCAGAAAGTTGTCAATGGAAATGCCCCTCCAAAGATCACCAATAACTTCAAAATCAATGAACACAGACATAATCATCTACTAACATTTCCGAGACCAAGAAATAATCTTTACAAAACAAGCTTCTTGTACTCAGGTAGTGACTTATGGAACAAGCTCCCAAAACGCTTAAAATGTATCAAAAACAAAAATCAGTTCAAGACACAGCTAAAAAGCCATCTAATGCATGAATGCCTAGGAATTGACTAATAAGGCAAATCAACCATGATTAATACGGCAAAATCAACCATACTTACATTTACCAGCACTAATGGTATTCCTTACAACAATAAAAAATTCAAGTATGTCTTACTGTGACTAGAAATTCTACAGTCACACACTGTATATGTGTGGAGGGAGTGGGAGGTAGGAAAGAGGCACACTAATTATGCAAAGAAGTAAGAGTAATCATGCAAGCTAGTAAATAATCTGCAATGTTGAAACAAGTGGAAAGGAGGAAATTTTTAAAAATCTTTTATGGTAGACCTGATAGCTTGATAGTGTGTCCTCTCTCTCTCTCTCCACTCTCTCTCCTCATACTCTCCTCTCTCCTCTCTCCATCTCCTCTCTCTCTCTCTCTCTCTCTCCTCTCCTCTCCTCTCCTCTCCTTTCCTCTCCTCTCCTCATGCCCTTTGTCTTGTCTAATTCAATAGATTTTATCGTGGATGTTGTTTTTATTGCAGTTAGAGATGTTATATAATCTATGAATCAATTCTAAATTTGTAGCACTGCAGCTGTCCCAAAGAGATGAAGCATAGTCAACTATAGGCAAAATATGGCCGCAAAAAAGAGTTTGCGAGAGTGGTTATTCAGAAAATGTTTTATTTTTGATAACTGAAGTAGCTTGTAAGAAAGACGTTTTCCTAGCGCCATCACATGGTCAGTCCAAGTAAGATTTTTGTCAATAATTACACCCAGAATTCTGTGGGAGTCAACTTCTTCAATTACTCTTTTACCTATCAACAGAGGTTGGAATTTATCTTTCATTTTTGTCTCTTTTGTCTTGCTAGTACATACATACACTTAGTTTTTCGCGTATTTAGGGACATATGGTTTAGCTGAGTCCAAGTAACCAATCTGTCAATATTGTGTTGAAGTTTGTTGTAAGTCTGTGGGGGTCAGAATCACTACAATAGAGGGATGTGTCATCAGCAAACATTTCACAGCTACATTCTAGAAATTGGGGTAAGTTATTTACATAGATTGAAAATAGAAGTGGACCCAATATTGACCCTTGTGGTACTCCATGTTTAATAGGTACTAGTTCTG
>CM054139.1:75058620-75061120 GCA_028751875.1 Rapana venosa
CGAACATACCCAGAATTCATCCCCGAAGTCAGAATGCAGCTACCTTTATGGTGGGGAAAAAAACAACGGTCGCATAACGCAAAATTTCACCATCGGTGAACGTCAGAGCTCTACCCAAGGAACAACAAACAACCCAATCCCCAACCCCAAACCCCACCCACCCATAATTACACACTTCACCTGAAGGAAGGTGGCAGGATTGTTAAGACGTTTGCCTGCCAACAAGTAAACCGTGAGGTTCTGGGTTCGATTCCCAGCCTCGCCCGTTCTTCCCAGTTTGACCAAAAAATCGAACTGAATGTCATAGTCCTTCGGATGAGACTATAAACCGAGGCCCCGTGTGCGAACGCATGCAGAACATCTTGCACACACGTTAAATCTTATTCCGTTTTTCGAAAGAGTAGGCCATTGTGTGCCGGTGGGAACAAATGACAAAATTTAGAAAACCGCATACACACGGGGACTGGATGTAAAAAAGCACATGAATGCTTATTCCATTATCCTCGATTAAAAAAAAAAAATCTGAGCGCTTTGATTTTTTTGCTTTACAAGATTCAGCACTATATAAATTCCATACATTATTATTATTATTATTATTATTATTATTATTATTATTATTGGCCCAGAAACCCAACGAGACAGATGTGCCACAAACTGCCTATCTCTCCAACAGCGCTACTGCTGAAGCCTTGGTTGTATGCTGCGTGCATTAGTGTCAGCCATTCCCTCAGCTTGTAAGTAAACTGGTCTGGCCTGGTCTGGCTTGATCTTCCATGGAAAGATGGATGGGCTTCTATCGTGTGAAGCACGGCGTTTTGTTTGTTGTCTGTTGGTACACTTTGGTTTGTAGTTTCAGTTACATGATTTTTGGAGGGTGAGGGTTGGCATAGTGGGGTGGGGTGGGGGTGGGGGGGGGTGGGTTAGGGGGGGAAGGGGGAGGGCTGGTTAGATTTCAAACCATTGCTGGGTTTAAATCCAGGAGAAAAAACCCAAACAACAATCTCTGTGTCTCTGTCTGTCTGTCTGTCTGTCTCTAAAATTGAAATTTTTTTATGCAATTATTTACATTTGAGATGTTTTGGGTTTGTTTCCCTTTGCGTTTTTCTTTGGGAGAAAGGGAATGGGTGGGTGGGGTTGAGGGCATGGTGTAAAGAAGCTGTAAGCTTATCCATTTACCCACAATAAAAATGTTTGTATTCGTATTCATATTCGTAGTCTGTCTGTCTGTCTGTCTGTCTGTCTGTCTGTCTGTCTCTCTCTTGCTCTCTCCCCTTCTCTCTCTATCTTTTTTAACGCGATATTTTCACAGCAAAAAACTGAAAAAACCCCAAAACCCTACCTCCATTTGTATTTTTCTGTTCTGTTCTATTTCGCCCTCTTTTTTCTTTCTTTCTTTCTTTCTTTCTTTCCTTCTTTCTTTCCTTTTCTTTCTTTCTTTTCTTTTCTTTCTTTTCTTTCTTTTTTTTCTTCTTTCTTTTTGTTTCTGTTTCTTTCTTTCTTTCTTTCTTTCTTTCTTTCTTCTTCGCCTTCTCCTCCTCCTCCTTCTTCTTCTTTTCTGATCCTCCTCCTCCTCCTCCTCCTCCTCCTCCTCCTCCTCCTCCTCCTCCTCCTCCTCCTCCTCTTCTTCCTCCTTCTTCTTTCTTGATGTACAGGCATCTGGTTCATCCATCTCCTTCAACACCATGTCAATATTGTCAATAGGTATCAGCGCAAACTCGGACTCACTCGATAACTGCATGGCTTTATTCACGTGAGGCAGGACAAACATTACAGTTCTCTTCGATTGCTGAAGTAATGATACAACAGGGAGGTTGGTTTGGGGGGCGGGGGGCGTTGAGGGAAGCAATACCAGCCTCTGTAGTTATAACATGTCAATTAGAATATTTTCAACATAATCGGATTATAATCATGTTTGTGACGATTAAGGAGGGAGGTGGGGTGAGGGGTGGGGGTGGTTGGGGGAGGGAGGGAAGGGACGGATATAGTGATAAACGACAGTGTTTGTTTATTTCAACAACATTCCACCACGAGGGGGCTGTCAGTATATAAACAACATCTCCATCTTCTGGAAATTCTGTGCGGAGGAATTTCCCTCTTTTCTATCCCTCTCTTGTTCCTGTCTTGTTCCTTTTTCTTTCTGTCTGTCTCCTTCTTGTTGTCTTTTTTCTGCCTTCTTAGTGGTTCATTATCCTGCCCTTCCCCCCCCCCCCCCCCCCCGAAAGACTTAAAAGATAACAATGCTCTCTCATGCCGAAGTGGGATACACTGGGACTGACTTTTCAGGCAGCTTAAGGCAGCGCAGCACAAAGCATTTTCGCTCAAGACAAGACAGACAACAATAAATGCTGTCTGAGCGCTCACAAAGAAAATAAAAATTTATACTACTACTGCTACTACTAATAACAACAACAAAAACAACAATAATAATAATAAAATAACAACAACACAATGATAATAACAAAAAACAACAACAACACAACAACAACAACAACAAAAATAA
>CM054139.1:75068620-75070722 GCA_028751875.1 Rapana venosa
GTGTGTGTTTGTGTGTATGTGTGTTTGTGTGTGTGTGTGTGTGTGTGTGTGTTTGTGTGTGTGTGTGTGTGTGTGTGCTTGTGTGGTGTGTGGTGTGTGTGCTTGTGTGGTGTGTGGTGTGGTGTGGTGTGGTGTGCTGTGTGTGTGTGTGTGTGCTTGTGTGGTGTGTGGTGCTGTGTGGTGTGATGTGGTGCGGTGTGCTGTGCTGTGCTCTGTGTGTGTGTGTGTGTGTGTGTGTGTGTGTGTGTGTGTGTGTGTGTGTGTGTGTGTGAAATAACAAGTCAAAGTCAAACTTTTATTTTCAGACGGTACATTGAATAAGCAGTGCATATGCTGTTGTTTTTCCCCGCATTCAAGCCATCTATCTGAAAAACAAGAGAGAAAAAAATAGAAAAAAGTGTGTGTGTGTTGTGTGTGTGTTTTGTGTTGTGTTGTGCTGTGTTTGCTGTGTGTGTGTGTGTGTGTGTGTGTGTGTGTGTGTTGTGTGTTGTGGTGTTGTGTTGTGTGTTGTGTTGTGTGTGTGTGTGTGTGTGTGTGTGTGTGTGTGGTGTGGTGTGGTGTATGTTGTGTTGTGTTGTGTGGTGTGTTGTGTGGTGTTGTGTGGTATTGTGTGTTGTGTTGTGTGTGTGTGTGTTGTGTTGTGTGGTGTGGTGTTGTGTTGTGTGTTGTGTTGTGTGTATATGTGTGTGTGATGTGGTGTGGTGTATGTTGTGTTGTGTTGTGCTGTGTTGTGTGTGTGAGTGAATGCGTGTGAGTGCGTGTGTTGTGTTGTGTTGTGTGTGTGTGTGTATGTGCGCGCGCGAGTGAAAGTCAAGCCACATCAAAATTTTACCTTTTCTTTTAATCAAGCCATTCATCTAAGAAAAAAGCCCCCATAAGAAAATGCTAAAAAGAATAAAGGGAATTTATCCCTAACATAAAAAACCGATGTAGAGCAGAAAACAAAGGCGTGGAACATTACAATATCGCCACAAGAGCAGCGCCACCCGTTATTATTTTTTCTTTTCCTGTCTGAATTTTTGTAGTCGTTCGTTTCCCGATCAGAGTGGCTCTTTATCTACAGAATTTTTGCAAAGGGTAACTCTCTTGTTGCCGTGGGTTCTTTTACGTGCACACGAGACCTCGGTTTAAAAAAAAAAAAAAAAAAAAAGGGTGAAAAGGGTGGCGCAGCGCTTGTGGCGACGCGCTCTCCCGCTCTCCCCGGGGAGAGCAGCCCGAATTTCACGGAGAAATCTGCCGTGACTTAAAGTGGTATGAAATGAAATCTGAGCGCTTTGATTTGTTGCTTTACAAGATTCAGCGCTATATAAATTCCATACATTATTATTATTATTATTATTATTATTATTATTATTATTATTATCGTCTCATTCATAAGACAAGGACCCAGACCACCACTCACGGTGTAGCGAGGGGGGGGGGGGGGGGGGGGGGGGGGAGGGAAGAGGGGAAAGGGGAGTTTCAGGCACAAACGAGGATCAAACTATCGCACACATCAAACCCGGACTTTTCTCCTTCTAGGCAGGTGCATTACCTCTAGACCACCGATTCACTAAGTGATGCAGCAAGACTAGCTGATAATATCACCAGTATGAAGAGAGTGTTGCAATACATTTGTCTTCCTACCTGGGTTTGTCTCTTATCTCTTGATACACCCTCCCCCTCCCTCCCCACACATACATAAAGCACGCACACTCGCACACTCGCGCACGCACACACACACACATATACATACAACACAACTCAGCACACACATACACACACAGATACATACACATACATGCACAGACACACAGACACACACACAGACATAGACAGACAGACAGACAGACAGACAGACAGACAGACAGACAGACAGACAGACAGACACACACACACACACACACACACACACACACACACACACACACACACACACATTATTTTGTCTTGTAACATCACTTCATGTGAAAAGACGTTAAGTTAAAAAAAGAAACACACACACACACACACACACACACCCTCACACGCAACACACACACACACACACACACACACACACACACACACACCACACACACACACACACACACACACACACACACACACACACACACACACCA
>CM054139.1:75071222-75086222 GCA_028751875.1 Rapana venosa
GGCGTTTGTTGCCGCTGTCTTGGGTCAAGGTCACCTGACAGCAGAGGGAGTCTGTCGGGTCAAAGGACAGTGCTCGGGGAAGGAAGAGAACCGTGTGTTTCCAGTGAGTTATGGGACTTGCCGGTGACGTGCTCAGCACAGAGTCAGGGACAGTTCTCCAGGTGTGGAGCTGTGACCCCCCTCCTGAGGAGGAGGGAGGTGTTGAGGACGCTGCTGCTGCTCCTGAAGTCGGGGTTGGGGACAGCATCTGCAGCTGGGACCCTTGCCGAAAGTCTACGTCGAACCACAGCGCGAAGCCGTGAACGGTGCACGTGCTATGTGTGCGGAACGCCAGCCTGCGCGACAGGGAACGCACATCAGACACCGCCACCGTTTTCAAATCCAACTCCAGCAGCAGTTCAGGGGAGGTCACCACGTGCCGCTCCGTCAGCTCTGTGGTCAGCGGCTCCCGCACCAGCCTCTGCTGCACGTGAGGTATGGCGGCGGAGAAATCGAACCCGCAGACGTTGTTCCAGAACTCGTACCTCTCTTCCAGGTAGCTGCTCATGTCCACAGGAGCCGCGTACAGTCGCGCAGCGGAAGGAACCATAATCCAGATGAATCTAGATGAAAGAATAATTAAACTTTGTGGTCAAATTATAGCTGGAACACTGACATACTTGTATAACTTGTGCAGAGAGAAAAATAACTTTCCTGTCATATTTTAAAAGGCAAAAATCATACCAGTCCACAAATCAAGTGATCCTGCTTGTCCTTCAAATTACAGACCAATTTCAATTCACCCATCGAAAAACATATCCAAAATTCCCTACTTTGAAAACAACATTCCTGTCACACAGCTCTTACACAAATTACGGACAGTCTCCTACACAATATATATCTTTTTGTTGACTTTGAACAAGCATTTGATGTAATCAATCATTCACACAAACACACAATCAAAGAGGATGATAATAATAGTTAACATAGCATGTTAGTCTTTTACTGAACATCTTACACACACCTTAAATCCTGTTTCGCTTTTATTTTATTTCATTTTATTTAATTTATTCTTTTATATCGAGGATAATGGAATAAGCACTCATGTGCTTTTTTTACATCCAGTCCTCGTAAAAGTAGGCCATTGTGTGCCGGTGGGGAACAGATGACAAAATTTGACAAAACCGCATACACACGGGGAATGGATGGGAAAAAAAGCACACACGTGCTTATTCCATTATCCTCAATATAACTGAATAAAATAAAAACTAAAATAATTTAAAATAATACTACGAATACATTTTTTATACGTTTTATCCCATTTTTATATGTCGTTTATCTCTCTGTCTCTCTCTGTCTCTCCCTGTCTCTGTCTCTGTCTGTCTGTCTCTCTCTCTCTCTCTCTTTCTTCGTTTTTCGCGTTTAATAATTGTTCAGTTTTGTGGTCTTTTATTGATCTCTAGAATTATCAATATTTGAATGGCTGTTTGAATGATTCATTTCATTGTATCCCGCATTAACTTGTTTATCAAGTTATTGATTTAGTTGTGTTGGTTTCATTTTTTTCCTCATGAGGGCCTGGTGTAAAGAAGCCTATGGCTTATCAATTTACCCTCATTAAAATCGAGTTCTCTCTCTCTCTCTCTCTCTCTCTCTCTCTCTCTCCTCTCTCTCATCTCTCTCTCTCTCTCTCTCTCTCTCTCTCTCTCTCTCTCTCTCTCTCTCTCTCTATCTCTCTCTATCTCTCTCTGGGGGTTGTTTGTTACTCCTCGTGGAAGAACCGATCTCATATAAATGTCATCACTTGTTTGTTCTGGTAGCAAATTATGGAAGGTCTTTTTCAAAAAATCAAACCACACACACTTGCTCAATTTCCTGTAATATACATTCGAAGAGTGTGCTTGTTGAACTTGGTGTGTGTGTGTGTGTGTTTGTGAATTTGAAACTGTTAAAACTAATTTTTGTGATTTGGTTGCATGTGTTGTTTTTACAAGGTATAGCGCTATAGAAATTCATCATCATTTTCATCATCATCATAATAGTAATAATGCATGGAATTTATATAGCGCTGAATCTTGTAAAAACAAACAAGTCGAAGCGCTTGCACTCAAATTATTTACACGCGTGCAACTCTCCTTAAACATAATGAACAACAGATTTCAAATCCATGCGCGCGAACGCACGTACGCACGCACGCACACACACACACACACACACTCATCATCATCATCATCATCACCATCATCATCATCATCATCATCATCATCATCATCATCATCATCAGTATTATCATTATTACATCATTCAATTTTATATTGTTTCTAGCCCTACTGATCACAAGGCCATAATAATAATAATAATAATAATAATAATAATAATAATAATAATAATAATATAATAATAATAATAATAATAATAAGAAGAAGAAGAAGAAGAAGAAGAAGAAGAAGAATAATGTATGGAATTTATATAGCGCTGAATCTTGTAAAGCAACAAATCAAAGCGCAGTATTTACAAAACCGCATACACACGGGGACTGGATGTTAAAAATGCACATACGTGCTTATTCCAGTGAACATCCAACACCCTCAACTTGAAGAACAATCACGTTAATTCTTTATCCTGTAAGGCCAATAAAATCAAGGCCAAACAGAGGATTTCCTACATCTATTATACCCCCAGGACAACAATATTCACAGTAACAGTTCTCTTCAAGGTGTAAGTTATTTTACGTGTGTTAAGTTTGCTGGCGTTTTTGACACGTTCTGTGTAACTTTCATTCTAGTTTATGGCAATATTACACACACACACACACACACACACACAATCTAGATGGAAGAATAATTAAACTTTGTGGTCAAATTATAGCTGGAACACTGACATACTTGTATAACTTGTGCATAGAGAAAAATAACTTTCCTGTCATATTTTAAAAGGCAAAAATCATACCAGTCCACAAATCAGGTCATCCTGCTTGTCCTTCAAATTACAGACCAATTTCAATTCACCCATCGAAAAACATATCCAAAATTCCCTACTTTCAAAACAACATTCCTGTCACTCAGCTCTTACACAAAGTACGGACAGTCTCCTACACAATATATATCTTTTTGTTGACTTTGAACAAGCATTTGATGTAATCAATCATTCCCTATTATTGCGTAAACTTCACTTGTATAAACTATCACCAGAAATGATAAATCTTTTGAAAAGCTTTTTGTCGAATAGGCAGCAGCTAGTAACTGCAAATAATCAAACATCAGAACTAGTACCTATTAAACATGGAGTACCACAAGGGTCAATATTGGGTGCACTTCTATTTTCAATCTATGTAAATAACAACCCAATTTCTAGAATGTAGCTGTGAAATGTTTGCTGATGACACATCCCTCTATTGTAGTGATTCTAAATACACGAAAAACTAAGAGACAAAAATGACAGATGAATTCCAACCTCTATTGAAGAAGTTGACTCCCACAGAATTCTGGGTGTAATTATTGACAAAAATCTTACTTGGACTGACCACGTGATGGCGCTAGGAAAACGTCTCGCTTACAAGCTAGTTCAGTTATCAAAAATAAAACTCTCGCAAACTCTTTTTTTGCGGCCATATTTTGCCTTCATCTCTTTGGGACAGCTGCAGTGATACAAATTTAAAATTGATTCGTCGATTATATAAAAGAGCACTGAAACTTGTTGTACTAAAATCAAGCTCCCTAACCATCAATATCCTAACCTTCAAAAACAGACTTTATCTAAATAAAGCTCTATTTGTCAAGAAAGTTGTCAATGGAAATGCCCCTCCAAAGATCACCAATAGCTTCAAAGTCAATGAACACAGACATAATCATCTACTAACATTTCTGAGACCAAGAATTACGGGAATCTCCAGGACAGAAATTTAAATTTTATTGCAGAAAACTTCCCTCTAATCCCCCAGCTAACCCCCCTTTCTATATCCTCCTTGCTACCCTCCCCCCTCTATTCCCCCTCCTCTATATCCTCCCAGCTACCCACCCCCTCTATATACTCCTAGCTACCCCCCCCCCCCTCTATATCCTCCTAGCTACCCCTCCCCCCTCTATATCCTCCTAGCTACCCCCCCTCCCCTCTATATCCTCCTAGCTACCCTCCCCCCCTCTATTTCCCCAGCTACACCCCCCTATATCCCCAAGCTACCCTTCCCCCTCTATTCCCCCGGCTAACCCCCCCCCCCCCCCATATCCTCCAAGCTACCACTCTCCTTCTATATCCTCCTAGCTATACCACCCTTCCTTCTATATAGCTAGGAAATGACTATAAAATCATGCGACCTTGATCCCATACCTGCTCCTGTTTTCTCACAATGCCTTCCACAACTTGTACCTATTATCACTAAAATAGTAAACTCATCTCTTTTGTCAGGAAATAATAGTCACACCTCTACTGAAAAAGCACGACCTCGATCCCAACATTCTGAAGAATTATAGGCCTGTCTCAAACTTACCCTTTGTCTCTAAAGTACTAGAAAAAGTCGTTCTCAAAAAGCTCAACAGTCACCTTCATTGCAATGATCTCCTTCCCACTTTTCAATCTGCCTATCGCCCCAACCACAGCACGGAAACCACCCACTGCTCCACTCTCACATATAATAAACATTTCTATGCCTATGATACGTTGAAAACTTGCCTTCCCTCCTGACAAATATGTCCTACTGCCTTCAAGACATTCAAAACTGGATGATTCAGAACAAGTTACAACTTAATGCCGATAAAACCGAAGCCATACTTTCCTCTATGGCAAAAACTTCAATAAAATTCGGCAATACGTCATTCCTTTGTCCAACTCTGTGAAAGTGTTTAGGAGTAGTTCTTGACAACACACTCTCTATGAAAAAATTCATCACCCAGACCTGCCAGTCTTGCTACTATCAATTACGGAGGATAAGCGCGATTGGCAAGTCCCCCCATATCCTCCAAGCTACCCTTCCCCCTCTATTCCCCTAGCTACTCCTCCACTCTCTATATCCTCCTTACTACCGCCACCCCTCTACATCCTCCTAGCTACCCCTCCATATCCTCCTAGCTACCCTTCCCCCCCATATCCTCCTAGCTTACACCCCCCCCCCCCCCTCTATTCCCCAGCTTTATATCTTAAAACCCTTTCATTCACTTTTTTTTTTTAAAATCACCAAAAACAAAAGCTCCCCCTAAATTTAAACCCCCCTTTCCAATCTTTCCCCTGCCTTCATTCATTTTTCTTTTGGGTTTTCTTTTAAAGGGGGGGGGGGTGTTTTAAAAATTTGATTTTTTTGGAAAAAAATTCCCTTAAAACATTTTCCCAATGAACCTTTTAAAAAAACTAACCTTTTTCCTGTTAAAACACAATAAAAAGGAAAAAAATTTTTAAACAAAAAATTTGCTTTTCTAACCCTTTACCCAATTTAAATCTGATTTTTTTTTTTCAAAAATTATTTTTTTTTCCCCAAAAATGCCTATGAAAAAAAACCACCCCCAAAAATACTTTGGGAAAAGAAAAAATTTCCCCTACAAGGGTAGGGAAAAAAAACAAAAAACGGTTATTCCAACCCAATAAAAATAAATAAAACAAAAAAATTTAAAATAAAAATTTCAATTTTTTTATACTTTTTTTCCCATTTTTAATTTTTTTAAATTTGTTCTTGCCCCTTCTTGCCTTCCGCCTGCCTTTCTTCTTTTCCCCCTTTCCCCTTTCCCCCTTTCCCTTCGCCCGGTTTAAAATTTTCATTTTTTCTTTTTTACTCTTTATCCTTTTATCTTTAAGCTTTCAACCCCTTTATTTTTCAATATTATTTATTTTTTTTCATTTTTTTCCCCCCCCGAAAAACCCCTAGTTTACCAAAACCCCCCCAAAAATTGAGTTCCTCCCCCCTCCTTCCCCCTTTTCCCCCTTCCTCCTTTTCCCTCCCCTTTTTCCCCCCACTCCCCCCCCCTGGGGGGGGTTTTTTACCCTCCCCCCCTCTCATATAAATGTTTCCTTTTTTTTAAAAAAATAATTTTTTTTCAAAAAACAAACCAAAAAACCCCCAACTTAAATTTTTCGATTTAATTGGGGAAATGTCTTTGAATTTTTTTTTTGGGGTTGGGGTTGTGGTTTTTTAAATTTTGGAAAAAACAATTTTTTGGGTTTTGGGTTGCATTTTTTTTAAAGGGTAAGAAAAAAATTCATCATAATTTCACATCACTTTAATACAGGAATTTTTTCCTGTCAAAAAAAAAAAAGGTAAACCTTCAAAAATTTTTAAAAGCTACCCCCTTAAAAAAAAAAAAAAAGTTTAAACCGGGGGGAAAAAGCAGAACCACGCACCACTAAAACCCAAACACAAAACAATTTTACATTAAAATCACCTTAATCATTAAAATTTTATTATTTTTAAAAATAAATTAAAATTTTGCCCACCCAAAATATAAACCATTTTAAGGGCCCCTATTTTCTTTCGTAAAAAATTTCATTTTCGTTAAAATGCCCCTTAAAAAGTTTTTAATAATTGGAAAAAAGGAGAAAAAAAAAAAAAAAGGAAAAAAAAAAAATTTTGGAAAAATAACCTTTTCGTAAACAACAAACCAAAGGATTTTTTTAAAAACCCCATCCCCACGGGATATTTAAAAATTTCCTACTTTTTTTTCCATAAATCCCCCCCTAACTGAAGAAAAACAGTTTTTTTAAATCCTTTTTAAAAAAAGGCCAATTGGGAAACGGGTTTTAAAAATTCAACGAAAAAGGGGAAGGGGTTTTTTTTTACAAGTTTAACGTGGGTTTTTTTTACACTTCTTTTTGGGGGGATAAAATTTTTTTTTATAATTTTTACCCCCTCATTATATAAATTAAATTTCCCCTTTTTATTTTTTTTGTTTCCTCTGTCTAAAAAAAATTGGGTTTTGTGGTTTCCTCTTTTTTTTGTTTGTTTATTTTGGGGCTTGGGGGAAAATTTTCCCTTTTTTTGATATTTTCAATAAAAACTTTTAATTTTAAAAAATTTTTTTAAATTTTTGGGGAAAAAGATTTTTAAAAAAAAGACCCCCTTTTTATTTTTTTTTCCCCCCCCCCCTTTTTTTTTTTTTTTTTGGGTTTTATTAAAAAGTTTTTGTAAAAATTTTTTAAAAAAGGGGGTTTTAATTTAAAAACCCTTAAAGGGGGGGGGTTAGGGGTTTTGGTTTTTTTAAAAAAAATTTAAAAAAAATTTTACCCTTTTTAAAAAAAAACCCTTTTAAATTTCCTCCCCATGAAGTTAAAAAAGGAAACATGTTTTGTCCCCCTTTTTTCTCCCCGTTTGGGGGTCCCCCCCCCCCTTTTTTTTTTAAAAATTATTTAAAAAAAAAATTTTAAAAAAATTTTTTGGGGGGTTTTAGGGTAAAGGTTTTTTTAAAAAAAATTTTTAAAAAGGAAAAAAAAAAAAAATTAGGGGAAAAAAAAAAAAAGTTTTTTTTTTGGGAAAAATGGGAAAAAAAGGGGTTTAAAAACCCCTTTTGAAATAGAAATTTAAATTTATTTTTCTTTTAAAAGAAAGAAAAAATCTTTTGAAAATTTTTTGGAAGGCATTAAATCAAATAACTAAAATCTTTAAAAATTTTATTAAAAAATTTCCCCAAAACCAAAAAAAAGGGGGCACCCCCAAAAAATAATTAAAAAATTGAAATAAAAAAGGCCATGATAAAAATTTTCTTTTGGGGGGGCCTAAAAACGAAAAATAAAGGGGCAAAATCCCCAAAAAACCCCCAAATTTCCTTTTAATATAAAAAAATTTAAGAAATTTATGGTGGGAAAAATTCCCCCAAAAAAAACCCAAAAATAAATTTGGGGAAAAATTTTTTTTTGGGCCTTTTTGAAAATTTTTAAAATTTTAAAAGGGGGATATAAAAAAATTTTTCGTTTTATTTTAAAGAAAATCTGAAAATTTGTTGTTTTTAAAACAACCCCCTAAAAAATTTCCCCCTTTAAAAAAAAATTTAAAACCCAAAAATTTAAAAGCTAAAAATTTTAAAAATTTTTTTTTAAAAAAGGAAAACCACCAAAAAGCAAACAAGAAAAACTACAAATTTTAAAAAAAAAAGGGTAAAAAATAACCTTTATCGCAAAAAAAAAATGGGTTCTAAAACCCCAAAAAAACCCCAAAACTAAAACCCCTTTTTTTAAACCTTTTCTTTCCCCCCAAATTTTAAACCCCCTTGGAAAAAACAAGAAAATAAAGCAAATCCCCTAAAGAAAAAAAACCCCTTCCCCTTTTACTTTCTCCCCCCCCCCGCGTGCCCCCAAAAAAGTTTTAAACCCCCCCCTTTTCCCCAAAACCCCTTTTTTCCACCCACTCCCTCTTTACCTAATATTTTTTTAAAAAAAGCCCTTTTTACAAAAACATTTTAACCCCCAAAAAATTTTAACCCCCCTTTTTCAAAAAAGCCGTTTTTTTTGCAAAAAAACCCCCCGTCCCTAAATAAAAACCCAAGGGAAAAACTATAAAATCAACCTTGAATCCCCTAAAAAAATTTTTTTAAACCTTCCCCAATTAAAACCCCCTAAAATTTTACCTTTTTTAAAATTTTCCTCCCCCTTAAATTTAAACCCAAAACCCACCCTTTATAACCCAGACCCCCCCAAATTTTTTAAAAATATTTCCCCCAAACTTTTTTTTCCCCCCCCTTTAATCTAAAAAAATTTTTCTAAAAAAACCCCCGCCCCCTTTTTCAAAATCCCCCCCCCCCCTTTTTCCCAAAAACCCCCCCCAACCCTAAAGCCCCACAAAAACCCCCTTTTCCCAATTTAAAACCCCCAAATTCCCACCGCCCCCCCCCTTATGAAAAAAAAATAAAATAAAAAAAAATTTTATTTGGGAAAATTTCCCATCCGCCCCCCTTTTTTTCCCTCCTCCCCCCCTTTTTTTTTTAAAAAAAAAACCTTTTTTTAATTTTTTCCCCAAAAACCCTTAAAAATTATACCCCCCTCAAAACCCCAAAAAAACCCCCCCCCAAATCAGTCCTCCCCCTGTCCCCTCTAATCTAAAACTCCAAAACCCTAAAAACCTTTTTTCAAACTCCCCCATTTTAAAACCCTTCTAAAACCCCCCAAAAAAATTTCCCCCCCCCAAAATTTAAAATGTTATCGGGAACCCAATTTTTGTTTTTCCCGTTTAAACAACATCTTTCCTGGGCCCCTTTTTAAAAAACCTTTAAAAATTTTAAAAAAAAAAAAAAATTTTTTGGGCCCCCCCTTTCACCCCCTTTTCCTATCAAAAAGTTTAAAATTATTTTTCCCTTCCCCTTTCTCAAAATTTTAAAACGCACCCCAACCCTGCCTTTTGGTTTCACTTTCATTCGGAGAAAAACCCCTTAAATTTTCCCCCCATTTTCCCTTTTTGCAAAATCCCCCCCCCCCAAAAGGGTACTCCCCAGGTTTTTAAGATGTTTACCCCCCTTCAAAAATTCCCCCCCGGGGACCCCTTTTTTCTCTTATTCCATGCCCCCCCAAACCTTTAAAATTTTCCCACCCCCCCCCTCCCCCCAACCCCCCCTCCCCCCCTTTCCCTCCACTTTTTCCCCCCCCAAAAACCCCATACCCCCCCCCCTTAGCTACCCAAACCCCCCCAACCCCCCTACATTCCCCCCCTCTTTTCCCCCCCCCCCCTTTAATTTTTTTTTTTCCCCCAAAAACCTCCTTTTAAAAAAAAAACCCCCCCAAAAAACCCAAAACAGGGGCCCCCCATTCCCTCCCCCCCCCAATTTTATTCCCCTTTTAAATTCCTCCCCCCCAAAACAAAAAAACCCCCAACAAAAAAAACCCCCCCCCAAACAAAGTTCCAAAATTTCCCCCCCCCCCAAACCCCAAAAAAAATTTTCCCCCAAATCCCCCAACCCCTTTTCCCAACTCAAAAAATTTTAAAACATAAAAAATAAAATTATTTTTTCTTTTCTTTTCAAAATTAAAAACAAAAAAAAAAAAAAAACATAATTTTAAAAAATTTCCTCACCAGTTTGTTTTAAAAAATCTAAAAAATAAAAAGGGGTTTTTATGATAAAACCAACTAAACGGTTTTTTAAAATTTTTGGGGATTTTTAAAAAAAATTTTTTAAAAGGAAAACCCCCCCCAAAAAAAAAAAAAATTTTTAAAAAATAAAAAAAAAACAGCTGGTTCCTTTTAATTTTTTTTTAAAAGGGGGGGGGAAAAAATTTTTTAAAATTTTAAAAAAAAATTTTAAGCTAGCTTTCGGAGAATTGTTTTTAAAAAAATTTTGAAAATTTTGAAAAAAAAAAAAGGGAAAAAAAAGTAAAAATAAAAGCTTTTTGAACGAAATTTTTTAAAAACCCCGGGGAAAAATTTTTTTAAATAAATTTTAAATTTGGGAAAAAATTTCCCCCTTTTGTTTTTTTAAAATTTTTTTTTTTAATTTTTAAAAAAGAAAGAAAAATTTGGGCAAAACCTCCCGAAAAGGGGTTGGGAAAAAAAAAAAAATTTAAAAAAAAAAGTTTTTTTAAAAAAAAAAAACACACATTTTTTTTTCCTTTCCAAAAAATAAAAAAAATTTTTAATTTTAATTTAAAATAAATACAATACATTTTTTTTATTTTTAAAACCCATTTTTCCCATTTTACCTTTTTTCCCCCTTTCCATTTTTTTTGGGTTTTTATAACCCATTTTGGTTTTATTTCCTAAATTTATTTTTTTAATTTTTAAATTTTATTTATTTATCCCCGTTTAAATTTTTTATATTTTTTTAATTTTTTTTCTTTTTTTCCCCTCGGGCTTTTCCCCTTTTGGTTTCCTTTATTAAAAAAATGGTCTTTTTCCTCTTTTTCTTCTTTCTTTTTTTTTCCCCTTTCCCCCCCCCCCCCCCCCCCCCCCTTTTTTTTTTTTTCCTTTTTTCTTGGGGGTTTTTTTTTACCCTTGGAAAACCATTTTTTTTTTATCATTTTTTTTCTTCTTTGGGGGTCTTTTTCTCAAAACCCCCTTCTCATTCTTTTCATTCTTTCTTTTATTTGGGGTTTTTTGGTTGGGGGTTTTTGGTTGTTTTTATTTGAAATTTAAAAATTTTTTTTTTTGGGCATTTTGTTTTTTCAATATACCTTGAAAAATTCTTTTTCCTTTAAAATGTTTGTGGTTTTTCCTGAATTTGAAAAAAAACAATGGGTTTTTAAAAAATTTTTTTACAGGTAACCCCAAAAAAAAAACAAAAATTTTTCAAATAAAAGGGGAAGATTTACCCGACGAAAACCAACAACAACCCCTCAATATACACTCACCCCCTCCTACATTTTCCCATAAATCTAAAATCCTTTTTAAACATAACACCAAAAAATTTTTCAAACCCACTATCACACCCATTTTTAATTTTAATGGGTAAAAAATTTTTTTTTTTTAAATAAGGGGGGGGGTTTCGGGGGTAAGTCAAAAACATTTAACTTTAAGGGATTTAAATGTGAAGAAGATGGGAAAAAAAAAGACAAAAATATCAAAAAAAAACCCCCAGAACCCAAAAAAAACGACAGGCCTTAAACCAAAACCACTAAAAGGAACAAATTTTAAATAAAAAAAAAAAGAAAACGACAAAACAAAAAACCCTTTTTACCGCCACAACAAAAAGAAACACGGGGGTTTAAAAAAACCCATACAAAATAAAAATTAATTTTTTGGACTAAAGGGGAACTTTTCACACCACAACACAAAACACCAAAAAATCAAAGTAAAAAAATTTTAAAAATTTTTGGGGCAAAAACAACCACAACACAACTTGAAAGAAAAATAACTTTGTCAATTTTAAAAGGGAAAAATAACCCAGTCCAAAACGGAAAACCCTTCCTCAATTAAAAAAATTTTCAACCACCCACAAAAAATACCCCCTTCCCATTTCAAAACAACATTCTTCACCATCAACAATCAAATCCCTACCAAAAATTTTTTTTACTTTTAACAAGCATTTTTAAACAATAATTCCCCTTTTTGTTTTAAACCATTGGGTATAAACTTCCCAAAATGTAAATTTTTTAAAATTTTTTACGAAAGGAACTTTAACTAATCAAACACAGAACTCATTTTAAACATGGGATACACATTCAATTTTGGTCACAATTTAAACTATTAATTTAAACCCAATTTTAAATTTACTAAATTTTCTAGAAATTTTAAATGTAGTGTTTTAAATCCAAAAATAGATTCAAAAATACAAAAATTAATTTAGAAGAATTACCCCAGAAGGGTTAAATTTTAAAAAATCTTTTTATGACAAGGGGCCGGGGAAAACTTTCGCAAAGCTTTTTTTTTTTATAAAAAATAAAACTCTCGAAAACTCTTTTTTTGCGGCCATATTTTCCCTTCATCCTTTGGACGCTGCGGATAAAAAATTTAAAAATAATTCTCGATAAAAAAAGGCACTGAACCGTTGTACAAAAACAAGCTCCCTAACCACAATACCTAACCTTTAAAAACAACTTTATCTAAAAAAAACTCATTTGTCAAGAAATTGTCAAAGGAAATCCCCTCCAAAAATCACCAAACTTCAAAGTCAATGAAAACAGACATAACATCATAACATTTCTAGACCAAGAATTGGGGGAATTTCCGGGCAGAAATTAAAAATTTATTGCAGAAAAATTCCCTTAAATTTTTCCCCCCGCTAACCCCCCCTTTTTAAACCCCCCGCACCCTCCCCCCTTTCCCCCCCCCTAACCCCCAGCTACCCACCCCCTCATATACTCCTACTACCCCCCCCCCCCCCCATATCCTCCCTACCCCCCCCCTAACCCCTGCACCCCCCCCCCCCCTATACCTCCTCACCCCTCCCCCCCTTTTTTCCCCAGCTACCCCCCCCCCTCAAAAACCACCCGCTACCCACCCCCTCTATAAATCCTAGTACCCACCCCCCCCCCCCATTTTCCCCCCCTACACCCCCCCCCATCCTCCAAGCTACCCTTCCCCCCCTATTCCCCCACTACCCCCCCCCCCCCCCATTTCTCCAAACTACCCCTCCCTCATATCCTCCTATTTTAACCCCCCCCCCCCCCTTTTTTATCTGGGAAAAGACTATAAAACATGCGACCTTGATCCCCTACCTGCTCCTTTTTCTCACAAGCCTTTCCCCAACTTACCTTTTTCACTAAAATATTTAAAATCATTCTTTTGCGAAATTTTCCTCACTCTTAAAACACAATTTCAACCTCTACGAAAAAGCACGACCTCGATCCCCAAAATTCTGAAGAATTAAAGGCCCTTTTCAAACTTACCCTTTGTCTCAAAAACTAGAAAAAGTCGTTCTCAACACCACAGTCACCTTATTTCAAGATCTCCTTCCCACTTTTCAAAGCCCCATCGCCCCCAAACCACGACCGAAAACCCCCATCCACACTTTAGATACACTTCTACTTGCTTCGATCAGGAAAAATCTCCCTCGTCACCTTTTGACTTATCTGCGCCTTTGATACCATAATCACCTTTTCTCGCCTCCAAAATACGCAAGCCCTCACCGTTTTTACTTCTACCTCACAAAGGTTCCCGAGAGTTTTTGTAAAAAAAAATTCAATCAAAACCTGTCAAAGGAAATTTGGGGTCCCGCAGGGGTCATCCGGGGCCCTGTTCTCTTTACTCTCTAACTGTCCACTCTCACATATAATAAACATTCATCCTTTAACCAGCTTCAGTGCAGGATCTGTTGAAAACTTCCTTCCCCCCGACAAATAGTCCTACTGCCTTCAAGCATTCAAAAAAGATACTCAGAACAAATTAGAAAATTTAAAGCCGTAAACGAACCTACTTTCCCTAGGGAAAAACTCAAAAAAAAATTTGGAAAAACGTCCTTTCCCTTTTTTCCCAACTGTGTGAAAGTGTTTAGGAGTAGTTCTGACAACCACTCTTATAAAAAAAATTCATCACCCAACCCTTTCTACTATCAATTTCAGAGGATAGCGCGTTGGCAATCCCCCCCTATCCTCCAAGCCCCTTCCCCCCTCATTTCCCCAGCTACTCCCCCATTCTCTATATCCCCTTTTTCCACTGCCCCCCCTCTACATCCTCCCCCAGCACCCCCCCCCATCCCCCGCTTACCCCCCCCCCTCCTTTCCCCTAGTACCCCCCCCCCCCCCATATCCCCTAGCAACCCCCCCCCCCCCCCCCTATTCCCCCCAAATACCCCTCCATATCCCCTAGCTACCCCCCCCCTTACCCCAACTCCCCCCCCCCCCCACCCTAAAAGGTACCCCACCCCTCACCCCCCCCCCTCATTTTTTTCCTCCTTTTCCCCCTCCCCCCTCTCAAAAAAAAAAAATAAAACCCAAAAAAATAACAACAACCACCACAAACAATGAAGAAACAACATCTCCTCAAAAATTCGGAGGATTTAAAATTAAGATCCCATAGGATCTCACAATCCTAACCATGCTAAGTTGTGGGATCACCTTTTTAGAGATATAGCAAACTAACAACTCCAAACTTTTTAAAGGGTCTTCATAAAACATTTTTCAAAAAAAAGAAAAAAAAACAAGCTCGGTCTGCAATCACTTTAATTTTTACCCACCTTGTTCCGACGCTAAACAGCAATTTGTTCAATGTCACATAAAAAAATTTTTTGATTGATTTCCCTCAGATGGAAGCTTTTAAATTTTTCAAAACCCCAAATTAAAAAAAAAACAAGGAAGTAATTGTTTAAGATAACGTGAAGGGAAATAATATTGACAGAAACGCGCACACAGCGGGGTTTTTAAAACTAAAAACAATAAAAAAGGTTTTTTAGCATAAAAAAAATTCACAGCTTGAAGCAGTGGTCATTGTTAATTTTTTTTGTAAAAATGCCACTCTTAAAGCGAACACTGGGGAAACTAAATAAATAAAAATAGAACAAAATGAACAAAAATTTGGGCCCCGCTGTGTGGCCCCCTGCTCGTGTCAATTCATGTTTTCCTTTTTAGAAATTTTTCTTTTTTAAAAGGGTGGGGGGGGTTTTAATTTGTTTAACTTATGGAAAAAAAAAGTGACAGGCCCAAGTAAAACATTTGACGAATGAACCTTTTTTAGACCAAAACTGAAAC
>CM054139.1:75091222-75126222 GCA_028751875.1 Rapana venosa
TTATCCTCGATATAAAAGAATAAAATAAAATAATATAAAATAATACTACATTTTTAGTTTTAGTTGTTTGTTTTATATACGTTTTATCCCATTTTTATGTGTCGTTTATTATGGGAGTCTTCTACAAGGCAGTTACCATCTGTGCAGTTGGGTGGGCTGTTGATTCCAGTAACAACAACAGAAGAGCTGGTTTTAATCCTATAATTATGATTGCAGTCAGTGTGGTGGTTGTTTTTGTTTTTTTTCGTGTCTCCACTGTAGAGGTTCCAGGTTCACCAATGGAGATTTATTTATTTTTTTATTTCATTCTTTTATATCGAGGATGTGCTTTTTTTGACATCCATTCCCCGTGTGTATGCGGATTTGTGAATTCTTGTCATCTGATCCCACCGGCACACTATGGCCTACTCTTACAGAAAAGCGGAACAGGATTTAACGTGTGCGCAAAAGATGTTCTGCATGCGTTCGTACACGGGGACCTCGGTTTATAGTCTCATCGGAAGGACTTTTGGGTAGAGACTTTATGTATGCGGGTGAAGGTAGTAGGCACATTCCCACTTAGGGGATGGATTTAATAATTATGGTAAGGTAAAGGTAAAGGAGTCCCATAACCTATAAGGTTGTAGAGGCGCGAGGTGTCAGAGACCTCACTTCTCTAGGGCCAGCATATTGAAGGCGGCGCCCATCTCCTCTCCCTCGCTGCTTTATCTTCCCTGACCCTAAAGAGGGCAGGTACCCATTTACAGCTGGGGGAACTGGGGGAACTGTACTGAAGCCAAGGCGCACAAACGGTCACCCATCTAACTGGTAACCACGTTCGACGCTGCTTAACTTGGCTGGGGGAAAGCGAGTGCTCCGACCACTGAGCTATCCCGTCCCCAGCAATAATTATGATATTTTAAAAATATTCGACATTCTGCCGATTCTTAAGCTTCGGCACGTCACAGTAAAGGAGAGGAGTGCTGAAGCTAACCTCAATGAGTTAACATTAATTTTATAAGGTGTTGTGTGATTTCAACCCCTGTGATGGGCGAGGCTGAAACCTTAGCATTTATTTTATTTTCATTTCATTTTATTTTATTTTATTCTTTTATTTCGAGGATAATGGAATGAGCACTCTCGTTGATTGACAGAAGAGGATTTTGAGCGGGCAACAATGACCCTGGACAAGAAAATGAAATGGTTGGGGGGCTGTTTGGATTCACGATGTTCTGCGTGCGTTTGCACACGGGGACCTCGGTTTATAGTCTCATCCGAAGGCCTTGAAGGACTGTATGTGTGGGATGGATTTAATAATTATGATATTTTAGCATGTTTAAGGTGACCTGTGGATGGGCGGGGTTGGAACCTTAAGCACTTGATTGAAAGAAGGCATCAATGACCTGGACAAGAAAATGAAATGGTTGGAAGGGCTGTTTGGATTCACACAGTGCATATATTATATACATTTTTCATTATTGAACAGAGGGGAGGAAAAGTAATTCCAACCTCTTTATCTCTGTCAATGTCTGTCTGTGTCAGTGTCTCTGTCTGTCTTTGTTTTGTCTGTTTCTCTCTGTCTGTCTGTCTGTCTCTGTCTGTCTGTCTGTCTGTCTGTCTGTCTGTCTGTCTCTCTCTCTCTCTCTCTCTCTCTCTCTCTTCTCTCTCTCTCTTCTCTCTTCGTTTTTCGCGTTTATTTGGTCTTGTTTATTCATTTGCTTTGTTCATTTATGTTGTAGTTTATTGATCTCTAGATTTATAAATATTTGAATGGCTGTTTGAGTGATTCATTTCATTGTATCCCACATTAACTTGTTTATCGCTTTGTGTATTTATTTGTGTTTGTTTCATTCTTTTCCTCATGAGGGCCTGGTGTAAAGAAGCCTATGGCTTATCAATTTACCCTCATTAAAATATTCGAGTTCTAGTTCTCCGTCTCTCTCTGTCTCTCTCTGTGTCTCTGTCTGTCTGTCTGTCTGTCTGTCTGTCTGTCTCTCTCTCTCTCTCTCTCTCTCTCTCTCTCCCTCTCTGTCTGTCTCTCTCTCTCTCTCTCTCTCCTCTCCTCTCTCTCTCTCTCTCTCTCTCTCTCTCTCTCTCTCTCTCTCTCGGGGTTGTTACTCCTCGTCCAAGAACCGATCTCTTTATGTAATCACTTGTTTATTATTCTGGTAGCAAATTATGGAACGGTCTTTATCAAAGGGAAAAGTTAGCCTATCATCTGTCAAAAAAGCTACCACTCACACTTGTTCAATTTCCTGTAATATATATTCGAAGAGTGTGCTTGTTGAACTTGGTGTGTGTGTGTGTGTGTGTGTGTGTTAGTTCTTCAGTTTAACGTCCTTCCACCAAAAAGTGATATCAGACGATTTTGTGTGTGTGTGTGTGTGTGTTGTTGTTGTTGACTTCAATTTTACGTCTGTTCACTTTTAGTGATATTAGACGCCCCCCCCCCCCCCCTCAAAAAAACCCACAAAAAAACAAAACAAAAAAACCCGGGAGATGTGGATGTGGTGTTAAAAAAAAAAAAAAATCTCGAAAAACTTGGCAATGCAACAGGAATTTAAAAAACAACAAAAAAAAACCAACAAGTCATTAACGTTAATGTAACTATAACAAATGTCCTATGGGACTGTAACAAAGACCTTTCACAATTTCAAATGCCAATTTGTGTGTTTGTGTGTGTGTGTGTGTGTGCATGTGCGTGCATGTGTGAGTGTGTGTATGTGTGTGCGCGCGCGCGCTTGTTTGCGTGTGAACATGCAAGTATGTGCGTGTGTGTGTGTGTGTGTGTGTGTGTGTGTGTGTGTGTGTGTGTGTGTGTGTGTGTGTGCGTGCGTGCGCGAACGTGCGTGCGTGCGTGCGTGCGTGCGTTGTGTGATGGTGTGTGTGTGTGTGTGTGTGTGTGTGTGTGTGTGTGTGTGTGTGTGTGTGTGTGTGTGAATTTAAATGTGTTAAAACTAATTTTTGTGAAATTGTTGCATGGGTAAGAAAGTTATGTGATTCGTTTTTACAGTTATAGCGCTATAGAAATTCACTCATTCTTCTTCTGGTTATTATTATTATTATTATTATTATTATTATTATTATTATTATTACATCACTATCATCATCATTATTATTATGTCATTCAATTGTATATTGTTTATAGCCCTACTGATCACGAAGGCCATATTAACACTGTCACCTCACTTTACTTTCAATAACTGTAACAAACTTTCACTTCAAATTCAAGATCAAGGCCTCCTAGTCCCTTCAAACAGATGACAGAATGTACAAAACCGCATACACACGATGTAAAAAAAAAAAAAACGCACATACGTGCTTATTCCATTATGCTTGATAATTATAAAAGAATAAAATAAATAAATACACATCCATCACCGTCAACCTGAAGAACAATCACGTTAATTCTTTATCCTGTAAGTAAGGCCAATAAAATCAAGGCCAAACAGAGGATTTCCTACATCTATTATACCCCCAGGACAACAAAATTAATGTGCCAGTTACAGCTCTCTTCAAGCTGTAAGTTATTTTACGTGTGTTAAGTTAGCTGCATGTTTTACCAACGTTGCTCAACCGTAGCCTTTTTGACACATTCTGTGCGTGTGATACAACTTTCATTCTAGTTTACGGTAATGTTATCTCCCCTTCATAAGCTATCATAAAGAGTTACATTCCTTCTTTTATTGTTTGAAATCACTCGGATAAAAGTTTGCATCTGATGGAAATGAAGCAGAAATTCTTATGATATAAAATTGTAGACTGTACTGTTTATCTCTTTTGAAACAAGGACATGGTGAAACTGAATGATTTAGAATAATCTTTCTTCTTGATATATCCGAACAGATATATGAAAAAGACACCTTTAAATTTCAGAATTGATAGTTTGAATATGTTGTAAAAAGTATGAAAGCAGCAACTCTAGCTATGAGTTTTAGGATTTTGTGATCTCTATGGGGATCACCCCTAAACTTCTAATCCTCCGAAGTTTGGAGGAAATGTGTTGTCTCTCTTTCCATGTTTGTGCTGTTTTATTTAATTATATTTCTTAAGTAATTTAGAAGTGTGGGTTAGGGAGACAATGAGTGGGTAGGAGGGACCAGGAAAGATTATGTAGAGGTTAGGGAAATGGTGGAGTGGGGTAAAAACAGGAGTAGTTAGGGGAGATAGGTAGGGGGGGGGATAATAGTTAGAGGATAGATAAGTGAGAGTAAATAATAGGGGGGTAATAGTTAAGAGGATGATAGGGGAGTAGTTAGGGGGAGTAGTTAGGGGGGATAGGCTGGTGGGTGGGGTAGTTAGGGGGTAGGTAAGGGGGGGAGTAGTTAGAGGATGGGGGGTGGACAGGAGTATCTAGGGGGATAGGTAAGGGGGGTGGGACAGAAGTATAGGTAAGTGTGGGCAGGAGTAGTTGGGGAGGGAAACAGGATGATTTGGGGTAGGGAGGGGGGTGATAAGGGGATGGGTAGGATGGGGGGGAGTAAGGAGATGGGTGAGGGGGGGGGGTAGTAAGGGGATGGGTAGGGGGGGGGATAGGATAGTTAGAGATAGGTAGGGGGGGGGGGTGAGGAGTAGTAAGGGGGATAGTAAAGTTGGAGCGAGAAGTAGTTAGAGGGATACGTAAGAGGGGGAGGCAGAGTAGTTAGAGGGATGGGTGGGGGGACAGAAGTACTTGGGGAAGGGGAACAGGAGTAGTTAGGGGATAGTGGAGGAAATGTGTTCTTGTTCACACCATATCTTTCCATTTGTAGGGACTTATCTACAGGGGGCCCAATCAAGCAGCATTGAGCGTGGTAACCAAAGTGGATGGGTGACCATATGCGTGCCTTGGCTTCAGTACAGTTCCCCCAGTTCACCCAGCTGTAAATGGGTACCTGCCCTCTTTATGGCCAGGGAAGGAAAAGCAGCGAGGGAGAGGAGATGGGCGCCACCCTCAATATACTGGCCCCTGGAGAAGTGAGGTCTCTGATGCCTCGCTCCTCTACTGCCACATAGGTTATGGCGACACCTTTACCTTTACCCTATCTACAGCAAACTGAAATAGACCCATTTCCAAGAGTCTTGCATAACTTGTTCGTTTACAATAAACTCCCAGGCGGCACAGATTCATCGTTTCCCCGCGCTATTATCATTCACTATCATAGTAAGTATTGTTATGTATGTAAACTGGGCTTGCTGTCACTCTTTGTGTCAGGATTTTAATTCCTTGGCAGCTGTGCGAACACTGGGGACTTGGTAAATGGAAGGGGGAGGGGGGGGGGGGGGTGCGCTAATTTTAGCTCTGGGCCCTGGACTCTTGACTGAGTGATGCTGGGTTTGTTGTTGTTGTGTGCTATGTGTAATGTTATGGTTTTTGTCCTGGACCATGACAAAAGCTCTTATGCCTGATGGCCTGTACTCTCCTTCAAAGGATTAAGTCATCCTCTGAAGTCAGGTGTTGTGTTTATAAAAGCAAGGTAGGCCATTGTGTGCCGGTGGAAACAGATGACAAAATTGACAAAAGCGCATACACACGGGGACTGGATGTAAAAAAGCACATAAGTGTTTATTTCATTATCCTCGATATAAATATATATATATATATATATATATACACACAAAAAAACATACACTCTCTCTCACACACGCACACAAACACTCTCTATATCACACACTCTCTCTCTCTCTCTCTCACTCTCTCTCTCTCTCTCTCTCTCTCTCCTCTCTCTCCTCTCTCTCTCTCTCACACACACACACACATACACTAGCAACAACACCACTCTCTCTCTCACTCACACACACCACACACACTCTCTCTCTCTCTCTCATCTCTCTCTCTCTCTCTCTCTCTTTCCACACACACACAAACACAACACACACACACACACTTACACCACACAAACACACACACACAACCCCTCCCCCCCCCCCCCCCCCCCCCACACACACACACACACGCAATAACGCCTTTTCCAATGCGTGCACGTTTTTTTCATGACCGCCCTACAGATAGGCTTGCTTGTGAGTGGCAGTATGGATGCAGCGTAAATCTATCCCGTCTATTGTGAGAGGCAGTATGGATGCAGCGTAAATCTATCCAGTCTATTGTGAGTGGCAGTATGAATGCAGCCTAAATCTATCCAGTCTCTTGTGAGTGGCAGTATGAATGCAGCCTAAATCTATCCAGTCTATTGTGAGTGGCAGTATGAATGCAGCCTCAATCTATCCAGTCTATTGTGAGTGGCAGTATGAATGCAGCCTAAATCTATCCAGTCTTTTGTGAGTGGCAGTATGAATGCAGCCTAAATCTATCCAGTCTTTTGTGAGTGGCAGTATGAATGCAGCCTTAATCTATCCAGTCTATTGTGAGTGGCAGTATGAATGCAGCCTTAATCTATCCAGTCTATTGTGAGTGGCAGTATGAATGCAGCCTCAATCTATCCAGTCTATTGTGAGTGGCAGTATGAACGCAGCCTAAATCTATCCAGTCTCTTGTGAGTGGCAGTATGAACGCAGCCTAAATCTATCCAGTCTATTGTGAGTGGCAGTATGAATGCAGCCTCAATCTATCCAGTCTATTGTGAGCAGTATGAAAGCAGCCTAAATCTATCCAATCTATAGTGACTGCTTTAAAGATATTAATTGCCTGTTTACAAGCTACATTCCACCAAACATGCCCAATATTATGTTTGTTGGACCGGTCAGATCTAAACAGAGGGAATGGATAGATCTGTTGCTCATTATGTTTAAGG
Source organism: Rapana venosa (assembly GCA_028751875.1). Lineage (NCBI taxonomy): Eukaryota > Metazoa > Mollusca > Gastropoda > Neogastropoda > Muricidae > Rapana > Rapana venosa. The sequence goes on from CM054139.1 coordinate 75,097,933, forward strand.
AGAGTTGCATGCGTGCAAATGATTTGAGTGCAAATGGTTTGAGTGCAAGCGCTTCGATTTTTTTAAATACAAAATTCAGCGCTATATAAATGCCATATTTTATTATTATTATTATTATTATTATTATTATTGTCTGCAGCTTTGAGAACTGTTTAGGTAAATATTGAGTAGAGGTCATTTTACTTCTTTGCGTTCTATGTTCTTCAGATCAGAGCTGGATCAAAAACACTTTCAAACATTTACTACGACTAATATTAGTTTGAAAAACTGCAAGCAATAATTGTTATGACTCCGCTTTATCATTGGTACAATCCCATCATGTCAACACTGTAAAGAAAGTGGATCAACAATAATTATGTTGTACAGATACATACCTTCTACTTCGGGGTTTGCTCCTGCGTTTTTTGTTTGTTTAGATTTTGGAATATATCTGCTCTGACGATGCTGTTAAACGATGTTTTGCAAATGTGCATGGAAGTTGAAGGTATATGGAGGCTTCTTTCCTTATTTTCTTCCTTTTTAAAGAAAATGTTATTTTGTAAAATAAAAATGTTTGGTTTTAATTCATCGTTTAATTTTATTCATTAAGTTATTTATTTTTCTTAGTGTATGTGTATTGTAATAACCAATCAAATGAAAGAGGCTTGAGACTCCTGGAGTTTGCCAGTAACAACCACCTCCAGCTAGTGAATACACTTGGCCCACACAAGAAATCCAGAAAATGGACATGGCATAGCCCCAATGGAGAACACCACAACCAAATAGATTACATCATGGTGAAAAGACGGTTTCAGTCTAGTGTTAACATTGCACAGACACGAAGTTTTCCAGGAGCAGACATAGGGAGTGATCATGATCTTGTGATGATGACTTTCCGACTACGTCTAAAGAAAATCCACAAGCGGAACAAATTCAGGATCAAATTTGACCTCGAGAAGCTGAAGGACCCAGAGGTATTAGAAATTTTTCAAGCAAGGATAGGTGGAAAGTTTGCAGCACTCCCTGTGATAGACTCTGACATAGATACACTGACGAATAGTTTCAATACAGCAGTGACTGAAACAGCAAGCGAGCTTCTTGGCAAACACCGACCAGTCAAAAAACCATGGATCACACCTAACATCCTACAACTATGCGACAAGCGTAGAGAGTTGAAGAAAAAGAAAAATGAAACAAAAGAAAGAGCAGAACAATATAGGGCAGTCAACAGAAGAATCAGGAAGTCCATGACGGAGGCAAAAGAGAAATGGATCGGTGAACAGTCCCAAGACATTGAAGAGAACATCAAGAAAAACAATAGCAAGACAGCATATCAGCTGGTGAAAGACCTGACTAGCACAAAACAGGGAAAAGGTTTAACAATCCAAGACAAAAATGGGAAGTGTCTCACTGACGACCAGGATATTCTGAACAGATGGACAGAATACTGCTCCGACCTGTATAACTATAGAACCGCAGGAGATCCAGAAGTCCTTAATGTACCCGCAAGCAAAGACACAGACAGTCACCCTATCCTCCGAGAAAAAGTGGAAACAGCAGTCAGATCGCTGAAAAAGGGGAAGTCAGCAGGGGCTGACAACATTCCAGCTGAGTTGGTTCAAGCTGGAGGGGAAGCCATGATCAGCGCCCTACTAAGAATCTGCAACAAGATCTGGCAGACAGGAAAATGGCCAACACCATGGAAAACAGTCACTCATCATCACCCTCCCCAAGAAAGGAAATCTACAACAATGCCATAATTACCGCACAATCAGCCTCATATGCCACCCAAGCAAGGTCATACTGCAGATAATATTGAATAGACTGAAGCCACAAGCAGAGACCATCATTGCTGAGGAACAAGCAGGTTTCAGAGCAGGGCGCAGCACAAAAGAACAGATATTCAACCTCAGAATACTATGTGAGCGGTACCTTTAGCATCAACAAGACCTTTACCACGTATTTATCGATTTTAAGAAGGCATTTGACAGGGTGTGGCATGCAGCTTTGTGGGCAACCATGAATTTGTACAGCATCAATGCAAACCTGATCAGAGTCATCAAATAGCTGTACAGCGAGGCCACCAGTGCAGTGTACTACAACAACAACATTGGAGAATGGTTTCGAACAACAGTTGGAGTAAGGCAGGGCTGTCTACTCTCACCCACTCTTTTCAACATCTTCCTTGAGAGAATCATGGCTGATGCACTGGAACATCATGAAGGATCAGTCAGCATTGGTGGCAGAACGATCACAAACCTCTGCTTCGCAGATGACATTGATGGAATAGCAGGATCAGAAAAAGAGCTTGCCAGCCTAACAGAACACTTGAATAAGGCCTCCAAAACATACGGCATGGAAATCAGTGCAGAGAAGACCAAACTGATGACTAATAACACCAACGGCATTAGCACTGATATCAGGGTTAATGACCAGAAGCTGGAAACAGTTCAAAGCTTCAAGTACCTGGGAGCCATTGTATCAGACCAGGGATCCAAGCCAGAAGTAGTATGCAGGACTGCACAGACAATAACAGCACTGTCAAAACTAAACATCATCTGGAGAGATAAAAATATCTCACTTATCTCCAAGATCAGACTAATGCGCTCCCTTGTCATATCCATATTTCTGTATGCCTGTGAATCATGGACCCTGACTGCAGATTTGGAGAGAATACAGGCGGTGGAGATGAGATGCTTTCGGAGACTCCTTGGCATCTCCTACAAAGACCTCATAAGCAACGAAAGCGTGCATAACAGAATCCAGCAAACCATTGGACCCTATGAGAACCTTCTAACGATCGTGAAAAAAACGTAAACTTAAATGGTATGGGCATGTCACAAGATCCAAAAGACTTGCAAAGACAGTTTTACAAGGCACTGTCCAAGGAGGAAGAAGAAGAGGCAAACCAAGGAAGACCTGGGAGGATAACATCAGCGAATGGACAGGTCTAGAACTCAACAAAACCCTGAGAAAGGCAGAACAGAGAGAGGAATGGAGGGAACTCGTTGTTGAGTCTTTGAGGGTGCCCCCACGGTCGTCAGACTACGGGACAGATAGATAGATATGTGTATTGGCTCGCTTCCATAATTTATGTGTGCTTTTATCCTATATTTGTTTCGGTTGTTTTTACCATTGAGTTGGGGTTTTTTTACATTTTGCTCTGTTTATGGTAATGTTTTGTATTTTATAATACTACTCAAATAAAAAAAAAGATTTCAAAAATAATCTTTCAAACATATCCCATTTTGCTTCTTTGTAATTGAATTTAGGAAACCTTGTCTGTCCGTGTTTCATGTTGGAGTTTAGGAGATTAAAAAGTAATAATGATGGGTTTTGTGGTTACTGCCGGGAGATTGTCATATGTGTTCCGTTCGCATTCTAGCGCAAAAGCAGGAGATATTAAAGAAAGATCAATTGGCTGAATCCCTGTGAGTAGAAATGTCTGGGCTGCGTGTTATGTTACCATCATTGAGAAGATGTAATGGCGAGTCGACAATAGTTTCAACAAAACGGTTATTACCTAAACCGAGGTACAGCCTTTGTTCCCCCCAAAAATGTAATTTTGTGTGTGTGGTGTGTGTGTGTGTGTGTGTGTGTGTGTGTGTGTGTGTGTGTGTGTGTGTGTGTGTGTGTGTGTGTGTGTGTGTGTGTGTGTGTGTGTGTGTGTATGTGTGTATGTGTGTGAGTGTGTGTGTGTGTGTATGTGTGATGTGTGTGCGTGTGTGTAAATGGATGTGTGTGTGTAATTAGATGTGTGATGTGTGCGTTGTGTGTGTATGTTGTGTGCGTGTGTATGTGTGTGTGTGTAATGTGTGTAATGTGTGTGTGTATGTGTGTGTAAATGGATGTGTGTGTGTAATTGGATGTGTGTGTAATGTGTGTGTAAATGGATGTGTGTGTAATTGGATGTATGTGTGTGTAAATGGATGTGTATGTGTGTGTGATGTGTGTGTGATGTGTGTGTAGAGTGTGTGTGTGTATGTGTGTGTAATGTGTGTGTAAATGGATGTGTGTGTAAATGGATGTATGTGTGTGTAAATGGATGTGTATGTGTGTGTGATGTGTGTGTGATGTGTGTGTAGAGTGTGTGTGTATGTGTGTGTAATGTGTGTGTAAATGGATGTGTGTGTAAATGGATGTGTGTATGTGTAAATGGATGTGTGTGTATGTGTAAATGGATGTGTGTGTGAATGGATGTGTGTGTGTAAATGGATGTGTGTGTATGGATGTGTGTGTGTGTGTGTGTGTGTGTGTGTGTGTGTGTGTGTGTGTGTGTGTGTGTGTGTGTGTGTGTGTAAATGGATAAGAATTTATGCAACAATAACCCTTTTGCTGGCAGCCTTACAAGGCTACCTCCCCCCCCCCCCTATAACAGATATTATATATATATATAATCAGGATTATACAGGGGGGGACGGGGATAGCCTGGTGGTTTGAGTGCTGCGCTCGTGATCTGCTGACCCGGGTTCGATTCTCGTTCAAGAGGATTTTTCCTCTGGAGTTAACATCAGTGCCGACTCCACTCTCCCCAAAAGTCCTTCGGATGAGACTATAAACCGAGGTCTCGTGTGCGAACGCACGCAGAACATCTTTCGCACACATTAAAACCCGTTTCACTTTTCGGAAAAGTAGGTCACTGTGTGCCGGTGGGAACGGATGACAAATTTTACAAAACTGCATCCATACATGGAACTGGATGTAAAAAAAAAGCACATTAGAGCTTATGCTATTATCCTTATAATAAAACAGTGCAATAATTTTAAAATAAATAAAAAGATATACTCTCTATACCTTACAAATGGTATATTTCCTATCCACCTCTCCACTCGGAAAAGAAAGAAATAAAAATGGCAAAGAGTGCCTGTCTTCAAGCTATGAAACTAACAACAACAACAACAACAACAATTCACTTCCAATTTTCTGTTCAGAAAATGGACCGACATACTCGCTTGCTATCAATCTTTGTGTCAGTGTTGTTGTAGTTGTTGTTTGTTTGTCTATTGCTTTCTTTCTGTGTGTGTGTGTGTGTGTGTGTGTGTGTGTGTGTGTGTGTGTGTGTGTGTGTGTGTGTGTGTGTGTGTGTGTGTGTGTGTGTTATTGTTGTTGCTGTTGTTGTTGCCCTAACTTCCGTGACGTTCCTGAATTTCACACGCCGCACATTTCGGCTTTATAAACCTGACCATCTTTTCTTGATGTCATATTTTAAATGCCACCGTTCACACATTCGCTTTGCAAGGATGTTCAATGCTTATGTGGTGAATATATGTCAAATACCCATGTCATACTTGAATGTGAGAAGTTAAAACCTCATCTCCCTGCCTTTTCTGAGAATTCCATTGAAGAAGTTTTGAACAATGTTAAGTTAACAATTGACATTACCAAAGGATTATTGCGAAGTCCTATAGGGCATTTGTTGTAGTTCCTTTTTAATTTCAATTTGTTTTTTTTGTTTTTTTGTTTTTGTTGTTTTTTTAAACTTCTGTTCTTGATCTGTTCATGTTAAGATCACTTTTTTTGTTTGTTTGTGAGGGGGTATTACTATTTAGTACACACACAAGCACGCACACGCATGCATGCAGGGACACACACACATGCACTCACACAAAGTAGATCCCCCCCCCCTCTCTCTCTCTCTCTCTCTCTCTCTCTCTCTCTCTCTCTCTCTCTCTCTCTCTCGTATTCAGTCTCCTATTTTAGGGTTGTCTGGTATCACTTTAAGTGGAAAGACGTTAAAATTGAAGACTTACTGTGCAAAGTTTCCAAAAGAGCTCAAAAATAGTAAACTAAACTAAACACAAACTCACAGCCAAATACTCACAATGTTTGTGTATTTGTTGTTATAATATTTCTTGTCTACTTTAAATTTCGTATTTGTTGTATGTTTTTGTTCCTTTTGGTGTAGCTGTATTTGTATATATATATATATATATATATATATATATATATATATATATATATATATATATATATATATATATATATATGTGTGTGTGTGTGTGTGTGTGTGTTTCATTTTTTCATTTCATTTTTTTTCATTATTCTTTTATATCGAGGATAATGGAATAAGCAATCATGTGCTTTTTTACATCCAGTCCCCGTGTGTATGCGTTGTGTAAATTCTGTCATCTGTTCTCACCGGCACACACTGGCCTACTCTTACGAAAAGCGGAACAGGAGTTTAACGTGTGCGCAAGATGTTCTACGTGCGTCCTCACACGGGACCTCGGTTTATAGTCTCATCCGAAGGACTTTTGGGTGAGAGTGGAATCTGCACTGATGTTAACTCCAGGGGAAAATATCCCCTTGGACGGGAATCGATCCCGGGTCGTCAGATTGCGAGCGCAATGTTCTAACCACTAGGCTACCCCGTCCTCATGTGTATGTGCGCGTGCGTGCGTGCGTGTGTGCGTGTGTGCGAGCGTGCGTGTGTGTGTGTATGTTGTGTTGTGGTGGTGGTGTGTGTCAAAGTCAAAATTTTATTTCCAGATGGTACATTGAATAAGCAATGCATTTGCTTTGTTTCATCAAGCCATCTATCTAGGTGTGTGTGTGTGTGTGTGTGTGTGCGTGCGTGCGTGCGTGCGTGCGTGCGTGTGTGTAGGTGTGTGTGAAAACGTGACTTAATGTATGTGTAATTGTAAAAATCACTTTGTCTGCATAAGCAACAACATATAATTAATTTACCATGAAATGCAGTGGGGTTTTAAATAAGCTGTAGCTTGATGCCTTCCCCCTGCTGTATTGGTGTCTGCTTATGATGTATGCGTGTTGAATAAACAATTAAATATTGTTTATTCAATACGCACCTATCATAAGCAGACGACAATACAGCAGGGGAAAGGTATCAAGCTACAACCCATGGTAAAGTTACATTGTTGCTTTTGCAGACAAAGTGACTTTTTCCAAACCAACAAAACAAACTTAAAAAGACAAAAAGATAATTTAATCCTTAAGAAAAGAAGAACACAAGCAGAATCTTCACTTGATTTACCATCCTATTACCTCTTTAAAGACTTCATTGGCCCCTGACAAAAGCCCTGGAGCAGAAACTGGTAACGTGTGAGATGAAGTGCTTGAGGAAAGCCGTCAACAAGACTAGGAGAGAGAAGATAAGAAACGAGGTAATCAGAGACATGGTAGGAGCCACACCCTCCCTACACCATATTGAACAACAACGAACCAAGTGGTTCGGGCACCTCACACGGATGGATGCCGCCAAACCAGCCAGCCTTGCGTGCTTACAACTTGAGGTACTCTGGCACGAGGGCCAGAGGTAGACCCAGGCGACGCTGGAGTGATTCCGTGGCAGAAACACTGAAAGTCCATGGATTGTTCCTCCTCCAAGCTACCCGCCTTGCAGTAGACAGACAAGTTATATCTCGCCGCGGAAGGAAAAGTAAAAGTAAAAGACTTCATTACATGTGATTCATACATAAATTCCAGTCATAATATTGAAATTCATCATTCCTTACCATAATCCTACTGAATTAAATAATAATAATAATAAGAGATAAAAAAAATCATACCCTTTAATTTCTGTGAACACTTACCATCCTTCAAGAATGTCAATCATGGCGGATCGGTGGTCTGAGGTAACGCGCCTGCCTAAAAAGCGAAAAGTCCGGATCGGAAGTGTGCGGTGGTTTGATCCCCGTTTGGTCCAGAAACGCCCCCCCCCCCCCCTTCCCCCATCCATTTGACCATGAGTGGTTGTCTGGGTGCTAGTCTTTCGGATGAGACGATAAACCGAGGTTCCGTGCGTTACATACAATTACTTAGCGCACGAAAAAGAACCCACTGCAACAATAGAGTTGTTCGGGGCAAAATTCTGTAGAGTAAAGCGATTATGATAAGGAAACAAATACAGTTGCAGACAGGAAAAAGAAATAAAAGGGTGGCGCTGCTCTTGTGGCGACGCGTTCTCTCCTCGGGGAGGGAGAGCAGCCCAGGTTTCACGTAGAGAAATCTGCCGTGACTTAAAGTGGTAGGAAAATATAAATTCGTCATACCTGCCATAGTCCTACTGATTATATATATATATATATATATATATATATATATATATATATATATATATATATATATATATATATATATATATATATATATAAAATCACATCCCTTCAATTCTGTAAACCCTTAACATCATTCATGAATGACAATCATATAAATTCATCTTACCTACCATAAACCTACCCACTTGAAATTTTTTTTTATATAACCAAAAAAAATCAAACCCTCTCGTTTCTGTGGTACAACCTTAATATTATTACCAAGATCGATATAGAACCAAAATCCAGATTCTCCTAATCCAACGAACACCTATCAGTAAAGCATTATTAGACAAGAAAACGGACGAACAGTATAGATCTACCCTTTCCGAAGGCAAGAAAAAAAAAGAAAAAAAAACACATCGAAAACTGATCAGTATTCTATCTACCCCTGAAACTTGTTTCTTAAAACTTCTTTTCCCCTCAGCAGAAGAATTAAGGGGAGCTGACTGTGGAAGAGACCCAGAACACGTCCGAATGAACTGAAGAGGGAGATCACCACAGATTGAATACAATTCTACCCAGAACCTCTTCCGTATTACGTCTTCCCGAGATTTGGACGTGTCGCTGCTCTCTCTCTCTCTCTCTCTCTCTCTCTCTCTCTCTCTCTCTCTCTCTCTCTCTCTCTCTCTCTCTCTCTCCCTCCCTCTCTCTCTCTGTCTCTATCCCTCTCTCTCTCTCTCTCTCTCTCCCTCTCTCTCTCTCTTTCTCTCTCCCCCCCCCCCTCTCTCTTTCTCTCTCCCCCCCCCTCTCTCTCTCTCGCTCTCTCTCTCCTCGCGTGTCGTCAGGTTAAGCCCGGCCTTCAAGTAGGGGAGATTACTCCCAGCGACACTGTCATCAGTGGTCGGGATTTGTCCGTGAGAGGGCGGGTTGATCCCAGGGATTTTCGGGGGTCGCCTATGGGAATTGAACTGGTCCGACATGGAGGATGGAGAAAAAGTTTTAGGGGTGGGTTTTTTTTCTTTTCGGGATTTTTTGGGGGTTTTGTTTTTCTCTGTCTTTCTGTCTTTTCTTATCTGTCTTAATCTCGTTTTCTTATGCTGAAGGTAAAATAAATCCAAAACTGTGCAGATTTTGTTTTGGGGAGTATGGTTTGAAAAATGATGGTTTGTATCGTTTTGATCATGTTTAGCAGAGATGGACAGATAAAAAATAAACCTGTTTTCTAAATAACTAAATAGAACAAAAAGTACAGACTGTTTTGGGTTTGTTTTTTTATATATCACCAGTGATGGGTGGAATTAGATTCTTAATTTCCTTACAATAAACCCATCAAAGGATGGATCGGTGGTCTAGAGGTAACGCGCCTGTCTAGAATGCAAAAAGTCCGGGTCGGGTGTGTGCGTGGTTCGTACCCCGTTTGGGCCCGAAATTTTTCCCCATCCATTAGACCATGAGTGGTGGTCTGGGCGCTAGTCTTTCGGATGAGACGATAAACCGAGGTCCCGTGTATTACACAAAATTTCAGCGCACGTAAAAGAACCCACGGCAACAAGGGAGTTGTCCCTGGCAAAATTCTTAGAAAAAAGCCACTCTGATAGGGAAACAAATACAGTTGCAGACCAAAAGAAAAAAAAAAAAAGGGTGGCGCTGCTCTTGTGGCAACGCGCTCTCCCCGGGGAGAGCAGCCCGAATTTCACGCAGAGAAATCTCGTGACTTAAAGTGGTATAAAATAAATAAATAAAAAATAAAATAAAGATCAAAACGATTTATGACTCACTGCTGATACATGCATTGTACTATACATGAAAGAGAAAGACACACAGATATACAGACAGACAGAAAGAGATACACAGAGACAGAACTAGACACAAAGAATGACAGACAGACAGAAAGAAAGAGACACAGAGACAGAAGTAGAAAGACAGAAACAGATACACAGAGACAGAAGTAGACAGACAGACAGAAAGAGACACATAGAGACAGACAGAAAGAAAGAAAGAAAGAGACACACCAAGACAGAAGTAGACAGACAGACAGAAAGAAAGAGATACACAGAACAATTTTGAACAAATTTTTATTTTCTCACAGAGACAGAAGTAGACATACAGACAGACAGAGAGACAGACAGACAGAGACAGAAATAGACAGACAGACAGAAAGAAAGAGACACACAGAGACAGAAGTAGACACACACACAGACAGAGACAGAAATAGACAGACAGACAGAAAGAAAGAGACAGACAAGAGACAGAAGTAGACACACACACAGACAGAGAGACAGACAGAGACAGAAATAGACAGACAGACAGAAAGAAAGAGACACAGAGACAGAAGTAGACACACACACAGACAGAGAGACAGACAGAGACAGAAATAGACAGACAGACAGAAAGAAAGAGACACAGAGACAGAAGTAGACACACACACAGACAGAGAGACAGACAGAGACAGAAATAGACAGACAGACAGAAAGAAAGAGACAGACAGAGACAGAAGTAGACACACACACAGACAGAGAGACAGACAGAGACAGAAATAGACAGACAGACAGAAAGAAAGAGACACACAGAGACAGAAGTAGACTCACAGACAGGGAAAAAAAGAGATACACAAAGAGCGACACAGAGACATACAAAGACAGACAGACAGACAGAGACAGAGAGATGAATGACATTGAGGTAGGAAAAACAAAACAGAAAGAAAAAATAGAAAGAAAAGAAGATACGGGAGAGCAGATGTTAAAAAATACAAAAACAGAGCATACTGCGACATCAGGTAAATCGATCGATGATCATTTTAAGAAGATCATTCCACGCACTGAATAAGCAACAGACATACACAGTTGCTGAGTTAACAATTGCGACATTATCAAAAGTCAATAAATAGACCCCCCCCCCAAAAAAAAAAAAAGACTAAAAATCGTCTGCTTCACAGTAGCCTGCATTTTGACATTAAAGGTAAAAGGTGTTCCCCATAACCTATGCGGTCGTTGAGGAGCGTAGATGTTAGAGACCTCAGCTTCTCCAGGGACCAGCTTTTTCGTTTGGGAGAAGGCGTGAAGAGGGGGGGTGCCTAAAAGGAGACAGATGGTTTATAAATTTTGACATACACAATGCTTATTGTCATCTTCTGACCGATTATGGAACAATGTGAATTTATCCACGCGTCCTCGAATGGGTTATATACGATATTGAGATTGAATAAACTGAAAATTGTGCTATCGCAAATCGTGACATGATTATAGTTAAATAAAATGCCTTTGTTAGAGGCAAGGGAACCTTTAAACTCTGGTTGAGTGAAGATGGAGAGAGGGGGGGGTGGGGGGAGGGAGAGAGAGGGAGAGGAGGAAGAGAGAGGGAGAGTAGAGGGAGAGAGACAGAGAGAGAGAGAGAGACGAGAGAGAGAGAGAGAGAGAGAGAGATAGGGATAAAGCCGACTTAAGCTCAACTGCTCGTCAGACTTACCTAGTTTTTTATATAAAACCCCGCACTTTGGCGATTCGTCTGCGCCTCATCGGCCCCAAAAAGTGCATGTTTTATATAAAAACTAGGTAAGTCTGAAAAGCACTTTATTAGAGCATCATTTTTGTCAGGGCAAAATAAAGCGCGAGCTACTTTTCGGCGAAAAATAGAATTAATTATTTTTTTAAAAATATTTTTTTAGACATAAACAAAGCTTACATAATGATACTACATTGCCACAATGTAATCTATAGGATAAGTCTCTAGCACACATATAATCCTGAGAAAGCATACATCAGCAATCTTGTACTAACATAGCAAATGTGACTACCTGGCCGACAACAATGGATGAACATATTCTACAACCCTAAGGTAGTCCAACCGTTTGTAACGAGCTATACTGTTTGGCTATCTTAAAAGAAAAAGATTGTATTACTCCCATGGAACGATATCCTGTATATCTGGAAAGGGTGGTTCTGCACAACGTGTATGTCTAGAATATCTTCTGCAATACTAGACCTTTGTGGATGTGCAGTATGTACATACAAAAATAACGGCAAACACGTTCTGCACAAGCGCAAGCACAAAGCAAGTCCCATACAGCACCACCATTGCAAGAATAGAAAGAGAGACAACTACAGAGCAAAACAAAACTGCTTACGACAACATCCAGAATACTAAGACTAGATGGCGCTTTTGTTGCAAACTAGATGTGGTCCAGAAATACCAATACAACAACGACACAATATACACCAACCTTCGAAGAAAGACTTGCTGCAAATGGATAGGCATCTACTCCATCGACGACACTCGAGACTTCTCTGGCCACTCTAGACAGACAATCTCTTGTAGACTATCTAGCCCAAGAACACGACTTTCGTACACAAGGAACATTGCAGCAGCAATGGAAAGCACACACCAACCTTACTAGACAACACACAGACTCGGTAGCAACCATGTTTGCACGTGATATCTACACACAATGGGTACACAATGCGTACAAAATGTACAACATGATAGTATCTAACATAGAGCAGGAGAATACAGAATATTTTGGTGGGCATCTTTGCAGACTATGTAACTGTCCAAACAAACAACTAACGCAAAACATTTTCCTACACCCATACACCCAATCTCGCGGTTGTAAACTCGCATAGAAGTCTCTCTCTATGCATGCACAAATAGAACACAGAGACAGCAATATGCTAGTAGATAGTGTGCTAGAAATACTTCCTCCACTATTTTGATGTACAACCACTGTACGCCAATATACCAACTTTGGCTAAAGCACTAGACAGAGTTTTGTGCTAGCAGATAGACCCAATTCTACAATATATTTTGCTGGTATGACACACACTAATACAAAAAGACTGGGTGGTGTTTTGGATTTCCCCAAACAAAGAACACAGTTAGAGAAGACATCTATGGAACAAAGCAATCTCCTTTGCTATGGAGACTTTGGCTGTCGCAACTGTCCATCTTCTTTGCAAGATACTATCTAACACAGATGTGTCGCTACGGTCTCCTCTATCGATGCTACAACAAAAAAGCAACGACACACAAACAATACTAACTGCATGTAGAAGACCCAACCCAACTCCACAAGAAACACCAGACCCAAAAACACTTCTTCCACCCATCAACAACAGTGGATTGGACATGGCGACAAAAGAAAATGTACACATGCTATAGTGTAGAAGTCCTCTATACATATTCCAAGAAGCACCAACCCAAACGTACTATCTCTCTTCTCTTCTTCTACACGAATAGGGAAAAGCTGCAACAACAGATGCAGGTAAGAAATGTGCGTAGAATTTGGAACGATCTGCACTCGACCAGCTGCTATAAACCTACAAAGAAAGACACCAAGAGAATCTACAGCAACGAAGCAAAGAGCGACTACAATGCAGGATATATAACGAAAACGAATACTGTATGCTAGCCTATCTACAAGCCATACGAAAAACATAGAACTTGCACTACAAGGAAAGACCGAACACATACCGCACTAGCATCTACTACAACCCATATGTCTGTTTTAGGCTACAGACAGACTAGCAATACCAGTTGTAATTTTGTTGTACAACAACACAGAAGGAGGACTACCCAAATGTGTCTGGCAAATACCAAACCTATAAAAGCTACTACATGCAGACGAAACCATATGGAAACAACAATAGACCAAATACATAAAGACAGGATACATTGTTTTCCCACACAGTGGTCTACAACAGTCGTATACTCCCACAACTAAGTTTCTAGTGCAGAGAAAGAAATCCAATACCACCCAATAGTAGTTGTACAAGCACCATCCCAACCACCACAAATACACGAAGTGGACGAAGAGGGAATACGACAGAAGTGGAACAGGAAGCAACAGAGTATCTACTAGAAACAAATTATACCACCATCCAAGAATGGACAAAAGCAATAGACATTTCGCAGCCAGGACAGTAATATATGTAAAAAGTAATCCACAAAAAGTTTCGTGGAAACAACAAAACAGTAATTGTTTCTACTACCCACAGACGACACAGTAAAATGCAACAACAATATAGACAGCCCCAGTGCATGCTCTTTTCTAGAAAAGGAAATCCAACGCATCGACCATTGTACATGCTTTGCAACCAATGCTGTGTTCGATCGGAGAAAAAGAACATCGCCCCCAAACAGAAAAAGATAAGACATTCCACATTGTTGCAAACACCAGCAGGAAGACATACTCACCATCACCAATCGACAGCAAAAGCTGGACAACGCGCTAGACATGCCACCAGAGACAAAACATCGTAGGTGTAACAAAACAACATACAGCAAAAAAGACAAAACAATACTAACATCTGTCTATGCCAGACAATCGTGTAGTGTATGTACAATGGTTTTTATGTCTTTGTGGTGCAAGAGGTTGAACGCTTTGGTGGTGCTGTAGAAAACAAGATAGCGCAATAGGAGACCAAAAGTCAACCCACACGAAAAGAAGATAGAGACGTGTTTTCTAGTAGACATCTAAGAAACCATCGCATATAGAAGACACCATTTTTGTGTCCTCGCTTTGTTTTGTTGTTGTTTTTTGTTTTGCTATCTTCCTTGTTTGTTGTGCTTTTGCTATCTTCGCTTGTTGTGTTGTTTTGGCTATCTCGCTTGTGTTGTGTTTTGCTATCTTCTTGTTTTGTCTGTCTTCTTTTGCCAGTTCCATCCATGTGTAGTATATTGGGCGTAACACCACCAAGGAGAAATGGGAAGAACTTGTTTGCAGCTGTATAGAATTGCGATTGTTTTTTTCACATCGTTCTATTACAGATAATGGTTTCTTCTTTTGCTTCTTCTACATCTTCCTCTATCTTTTCTACTACATGTTTTTCTCTTCTGTATCTAGCAAGGACAGTATTTCTAGTATTGCATTGCTGTTTTTTCCCCTTTGCATAGAATTCTTATGTTGCAGAAGCCTGTATACATCTGGGATTTGTTGTAGTCAAGATTTTGTGTAGAGGAATCTGCTTCCAACTGTGTTTCATTGGTTTGTGCAGCAGGCACGATTCCATATTCTGTACAATCTAGTTGTCCAATGCAAAGCGCTTTCTTGCTTCGTTGGCAGATACTTTCCCACGCAAAGATTGTATCTCTTCTATTTCCTCTTGCGAGAGTGCTTTCTTTTCTGGCATCTTGCATATATATATATGAAAAAAAAGTATACCAGAAAATACCAAAACAAAACTAGTACAACTAGTTGCACTTGGGTTTCTTGTGTGGAGACACAAGTGCAACTAGTTGTACCAATGCACACTAGCAGAAAACTAGTAGTACTAGTTGCACTTGTGTTTTCCTAGCAAGTACCTGTAAGAAAACACAAGTGCAACTAGTACTACTAGTTTTCTGCTAGTGTGCATTGGTGCAACTAGTGCACACTAGCAGAAAACTAGTAGTACTAGTTGCACTTGTGTTTTCTTACGATACTTGCTAGGAAAACACAAGTGCAAACTAGTACTACTAGTTTTCTGCTAGTGTGCATGGTAAACTAGGTGCACTGTTCTCCTGGCAGGTACATCACAAAAACCCAAGTGCAACTAGTTGTAACTAAAAGTGATTTTTTTGTTTGTTTGGTATTTTCTGGTATACATTTTTTTTTACATATAACATAATACAAGATGCCCAAAAAAAGAAAGCACTCTCGCAAGAGGAAATTGAAGAGATACAATCTTTCGTGGGAAAGTATCCTGCCACGAAAGCAAGAAAAGCGCTTTGGCATTGGCACAACTAGATTGAACAGAATATGGAATCGTGCTGGCTGCACAAAACCAAGAAACATAGTTGGAAGCAAGATTCCTCTACACAAAAATCTGTCTACAACAATCCCAGATGTATACAGGCTTCTGCAACAAATAGAATCTATGCACAGGGAAAACAGCAAGCAATACTAGAAATAATGTCCTGCTAGATACAGAAGAGAAAAACAATGTGTAGCAAGATAGAGAAGATTAAAGAAGCAAAAGAAGAAACATATCTGTTAATAGAAAGAGTAGATAAAACAATAGCAAATCTATACAGCATGCAACCAAGTATCTCCCATTTCTACTTGGCTTGCTTACGCCAATATACTCCACACGAAGAACTGCAAAACGAAGACAGACGAAACAAGAAGATACAAAACAACAACAAGCGAAGATAGCAAAACAACACAACAACAAGCGAGGACACAAAAAATGGTGCTTCTATATCGATAGGTTTCTTAGATGTCTCTACTAGAACCCGTCTCTATCTTCTTATTCGTGTTGGCGGTGTACTTCTTGTCTCCTAATTGCGCATACTTTTTCTACAGCAACACCAAAGCGTTCTACCGCTGCTCCACAAAGAAAACCATGTACATACACTACATCGATTTCTGGTCATAGACAGATGTAGTATTGTTTTTGTCTTTTTTTCTGTATGTTGTTTTCGTACACCTACGCATGTATATCTCCCTGGTGGCATGTCTTAGCGCCTTTGTCCAGCTTTTTGCAGTCGATTGTGCTGGGGTATTCTTGTCCGGCGTGTTTGCAACAATGTGGAATATCTACTTTTTCTGTTGGGCGATGTTTCCTTTCTTCTCCATACGAACAGCATTGTTTGCAAGCATGTACCAAGGTCCGATGCTTGGAATTTCCTTTTCTAGAAAGAAGCCATCACTGGAGTCTATATCTTTGTTTGGCAATACCTGTGTCGTCTGTGCATAGAAACAATACGATTTTGTTGTTCCACGAAACTTTGTTGTGCAAACTTTCTACATATATACTGTCCTGGCTGCATGACTATGGCTTTTGTCCATTCTTTGGATGTGGTATATTGTTTCTAGTAGATACACTGTTGACTTCTTGTTCCACTCTGTCGTATTCCTCCCTTCGTCCACTTCGTGTATTGTGGTGGTTGGGATGGGCATGTACAACTACTATTGGGTGGTATTGATTTCTTTCTCTGCACCTAAAACTTTGTTTTGGGAGTATACGAATGTGTAGACACTGGTAAAACCAATTGTATCTGGCCTTTTTGGATTTTGTCTATTGTTGTTTCCATACTGGTTTTTCGTATGCCATGTAGTAGCTTTTCAGTTTGGGTTTTTGCCACAGACACATTGGGTAGTCCTCTTCTGTGTGGGGTACAACAAACTCTACAACTGGTATTGCTAGTCTGTCTGTATCCTAAAACACTCCATATGGTTTAGAGATGCATGCGGATATGTGTTCTGTCTTTCCCTTTGTAGGCAAGTTCTAAGTTTTTCGTATGGCTGTAGATATGCTAGCATAGTATTCGTTTTGTCGTATATACACACTCAATTTGGTTGTAGCTCTTTGCTTCGTTGCGGTTGATTCTCTTAGGGGTCTTTCTTGGTAGGTATAGCAGCTGTCGTGTGCAGATCGTTTCCAAATCCCTACGCACAATTTCTAACCTGCATCTGTTGGTGGCAGCTTTTCCCTATCTCGTGTAGAAAGAAAAGATAGTACGTTGGGTAGGTGCTTCTTGGAATATGATAGAGGAGCTTCTACACCTGAGCATGTGTACATTGCTTTTGTCGCCGTGTCCAATCGCACTTTTGTTGTTGGTGGAAGAGGGGTTGGGTCTGGTGCTTCTTTGTGTAGTTGGGTTGGTCCTTCTAACATGCAGTTAGTATTGTTTGTGTGTCGTTGCTTTTTTGTGTAGCACCGAAGAGGAACAGTAGCACACCATCTGTTGTAGATAGTATCTCTCGCAAAGAAGAGGACAGTTGCGAAAGCCAAGCTCCAAATAGCAAAGAGATTGCTATGTACCATAGATTGTCCTTTCTCTACTGTGTTCTTTGTTGGGGAAATACAAATAACACCGCCCAGTCTTTTTGTTTTTGTGTGTCAATACCAGCAAACTATATCGTAAATGGGGTCTATCTGCTAGCACAAAACAGCTGTCTAGCTTTGGCAAAGTTGTATATTGGCCGTACAGCTGGGTTGTACTACAAATAGGGAGAAGTATTTCTACACACTATCTATCTAGCATATCTGCTGTCTCTGGTGTTCTATTTGTGCATGCATAGAGAGAGACTTCTATGCGGTACAACCATGGAATTGTGTGTCGGGTTGTAAATTGTTTTCGTAGTTGTTTGTTTGGACAGTCTACATAGTCTGCAAGATGTCCACCAAATGTTCTCGTACTCGCCTGCTCTATGTTAGAACTATCGTGTTTACACTTTTTTACGCATTGTGTACCCATTGTGTGTAGATATCCCGTGCAAACATGGTTGCCCTACCGAGTTCTGTGTTGCTATATGGTTGGTGTGTGCTTTCCCCGATTGCTGCTGCAAATTTTTTACTTGTGTACGAAAGTCTGTTCTGGCATAGATAGTCTACAAGAGATTGTCTGTCTAGAGGTGCCAGCGACCTCTCGAGTGTAGTTCGATGGAGTAGATGCCATATCCATTTGCAGCAAGTCTTTCTTCGAAGGTTGTAGTATATTGTGTAGTTGTTGTATTGGGTATTTCTGACACATCTAGATTTTTGGCACATCAAAACATGTGCATATAGTCTTGTATCGGGATGTATGTCGTAGCCATTTTGGTTTTGCTTCTGTATCTGTCTCTCCTTTCTATTCTTGCATAGGTGGTGCGTATGGTACTTGTTTGTGCTCTGCGCTTGTGCACATAGTGTTTTGCGTTATTTCTGTATGTATAATGTTGTCCATCCACAAGCTAGTAAAGCCCGCACGCTAATCACGCCCCCAACAATTTGATATGCATTTAACCCCCCTGCTTTCCAGCTAAGCCAATATATCTTTCCCCGGAGAGATCATGCATTCTTTTTTCTTCTAGATAGCCAAACACTTACTAGATCGTCTAGCAAAGGATGGAACCCACTACCTTCTCGGGGTCTAGTCGACCAGAACTTTTCCCTTGTTGACGGCCAGGTATCTCCATTATGCTATGTCCCCTGGTACAAATGCTGTTAGTATGCATTCTCCATAGTATATGTGATGGCTGCACGAGAGAGACATGCCCAATAGCATCACCCATTTGTTGCCATGTCGTATCCATTTTTCGCTTTTGGTATCTGTCTACAAACTACTTTTAACAAAACCCCCACCTTAAGTCCTTCGTCTTTATTTTCGCGCGAAAGAAGCTCGCCTTTATTTTGCCCCTGACAAAATATGCTCTAATAATACCTTGATACGTTTAATTGATGAAGTAAGATAGGCTAAAGCCGGACTTCAGGGTAACAGGGTGCTTTTTCAGACCGGGTACCCCCTAGTTTTCAGATATATAAAACATGGCAACTATTTTGGGCACGAATGAGTGGGCGCAAGCCGAATCGGCCCAAAGTTGCGGGGGGCTTGGGAATATAAAAACTAGGTAAGAGGTCTGAAGACGCCATGAGCTTAATCGGGCTTTATCCCTATCTCGAGAGAGAGAGAGAGAGATAGAGAGAGAAGAGAGAGAAGAGGAGAGAGCGAGATGAGAGAGGAGAGAGAGAGGACTCGATGATTTATTCACACAAAGGCCATTTGGCCCATACATGAAGGGGGGTTGAAACTTGCCACCCATCAAACGGAAGCAGGCGCTGACACCCACGAGATGCAACACTCCGGGGCCCCCGACCCCCAAAACGCGTATATTTTTGGTGGGGTAAAGGCATATAACGGAACAACATGTAACCTGTGTACCAAAAAGTCAGCTACATAAATATACTTAGGATAACAATATCTCTCTTATGAGAGAGAGAGAGAGAGAGAGAGAGAAGAGAGAGAGAGAGAGAGAGAGAGAGAGAGAGAGAGAGAGAGAGAGAGAGAGAGCAATTCTTTTTCTTTGCTTTTACTTCGAGGATACTAAATTAAGCACCCATGTGCTTTTTATTACATCCAGCCCCGCCCTTAAGGATTAATATGATAAAAAATAAAATGAAAAAAAGCCATAGCAAAAAGAAGAGAGAGAGAGAGAGAGAGAGAGAGAGAGAGAGAGAGAGAGTGTTGTTCTGGAGAGGTTGCTGCGAATATATATTGTAAATGTGGTTATAGGAAGGAAGGTGGCAGGATGGTTAAGACGTTCGCCTGCCAACAAGTAAACCGTGAGGTTCTGGGTTCGATTCCCAGCCTCGCCCTTTCTTACCAGTTTGACAAAAGAATCGAACTGAATGTCAAAGTCCTTCGGATGAGACTATAAACCGAGGCCCCGTGTGCCGAACGCAATGCAGACATCTTGCGCACACGCTAAATCCTGTTCCGCTTTTCGAAAGAGTAGGCCATTGTGTGCCGGTGGGAACAGATGACAAAATTTACAAAACCGCATACACACGGGGATTGGATGTAAAAAAAGCACATGATTGCTTATTCCATTATCCTCGAGAAAAAAATTGTCATCTGAGCGCTGTGATTTGTTGCTTTTCAAGATTCAGTGCTATATAAATTCCATACATTATTATTATTATTATTATTAAATGCGTGTGACTGGTAGCGTGTCAGTGGTGAACCCGGCTTAAGATTTTGTTTTGTTCCCCCCACTGAGAAATTTAAAAAAAATAAAGATTCGTTTTTCCCCTCCCTACCCCTGATAAGATTTTTATGGATATGAATTTGATGCGAAGATAATTGTTTGGGTAATGAGTGTCTTAAATCTTACGTTTTATGTTTGAGACACTGATTATGGGTTTTGATGGATTTTTTTGGTATGAACATTTTTGGATGATGTGATGATGTTTATTGTCTGTTAAGAATTATTGTAAAAATTGTAGTCACAATTTTTTTCCCGGGATGAAGGGGGGGTGGGTGGTGGAGGTGGTGGTGGGTGGGGGGGGGGGGGGGGTGTCATGTGCAATGTTTAGAGGCGGGCAGGCACATTAGGTAGTAGGTTGTGTTGTATGTATGTATGTAAAGTGTGTGTGTATGTATGTATGTATGTATGTGTGTATGTTGTATATGTAGTATGTATTATGTATTATGTATGTATGTTTGTATGTATGTATTATGTATGTTGTGTGTATGTATGTATGTATGTATGTACGTACGTACATACGTACGTACGTACGTATGTATATATGCATGGGTCATGTGTACATTTGTTTTTTTGTTAAAAATAGCCAAGCTTATTTTATAGCTACTACAAGTATATTATCTTTTGTAAGTTGAAGATTAGGACCTTTACCCTAATTATACAGTAAGGCCGCATGGTGTGATTGTAACTCACTAGATAGGAATGGCCCCCCCTATCCTCTCATCACTACTAGGTAGTAGTGGTCATTGGCTAAAAAAAATACGTTAAGAGTACTCACCTTAGTTATTCTTGCAAAGTCAAAACAACACTTCATCACTTTTTGCCTTTGGCCAGGACAGGTTTGGGATCCGAGGATTCAATTTTCCTTTCTCCCATTTCATCTAGGCTGTTGGGATTGAGTGGAAGAATAAGTTTAATTGTGTACGAATCTTGAACTTGTCAAGTGAAACTTATGAAGGAAACTAAGGAAAGAAATAAGAAGTGACCAAGAAAGTAAGTATAAATGAAAAGGATGAACGCAGTTTTCTACAGAAGCTAATGAAAAGCATTTCGGCAACTCTACAGCAGTGTAGTGGGGGTGTTATGAAGTGACGCTGTTGGAGAATAATTGTGTCTCCCCTTCTTTATCGACTAATATGCCGCGTGCGAGCTGTGTGTGTGTGTGTGTGTGTGTGTGTGTGTGTGTGTGTGTGTGTGTGTGTGTGTGTGTGTGGGTGTGTTTGAGATGTGTGGTGTAGAGAGAGATTCAGATTTTCAGATTCAGAAGATTCAGATTCCAGAATATTTTTAATTGCCATTTAAGTCATGTAAGACTTATTGACCACAACAAAAACTTCAATCATAAATTGTATCTGTTTTTGGCTAAAGTTATGTACACTTAAAAACATGTTGCATTTTAACTTCTCTTTTTCTCTTTATTCAAATTTAAGTGTGTGTGTGGTTGTGGGTGTGTGTGTGTGTGAGTTGTGTGTGTGTGTGTGTGGTGCGTGTGTGTGTGGTGCCGCGCGCGTACGGGTACGTGTGCATGGGGATATAAACTGCGTTTTGCATAATCCCTAAGTCTGTTTTTTTTTTATAATATTTGTTTTTATGTAGTTTACTATTGCTGTTGCTTTCCCATAAAAGTACAATGAATTTGTTGACGTTTCTTTCTGTTAGCCAAAATGATACTATCTACATGGTTTGTTCTCCTTTATATTATGGAGGTTTTTTTTGTGTTTGTTTGTTTTGTTTGGGGGGTTTTTTGGAGAGGGGTGGGGGAATATTCGTTTTTTTTTCCCTCCTCCCCTTTGTTTTTTGCTGCTTTATTCTGCTCTTGTTTTCTTTGCTTTTTTGTGGTTGGTCTGTGTTTTTTGTGTTTGTTTTTTTGCTCTGTTTTGCTTTTAAAAAATTATTTGTTGTTGCTTTTTTTTCTCTGTTTCTCTTTCTTTTTCTGTGATTTTTGTGGTTTTTGTGCGTGAATGTTGTTTTTTCCCCCCGTTTACTGTGTAAGTGTATTAGTATTGTCTTGATTTCAATTATCCCTAAAATGTAAAAAACCACATGAATGCTTATTCCATTACCCTCGATACAAAAGAATAAATAAAATAAAATAAAATATTTAAAAAAATCCATTATCCGCGAAATAAAAGAATTTGTCATTGTCTTCGTCATTATCTTTTGAATTCATTCCTGAAATACATCATGCTTTTCATTAGATTCTGTAGAATACTACTGTTGAATGGCTGCTGGTTTGAGTATTCCTTTTTTGTATCAGAATAAGATTGGATTTTGTGTTGATGGATCAGAAAGAGATAGATAGATAGATAGATAGATAGATAGATAAGATAGATAGATAGATAGAGGAGAGAGAGAGAGAGAGAGAGAGAGAGAGAGAGAGAAGAGAGAGAGAGAGAGAGAGAGATAGAGAATGATTTTGTTTTACATGACAATGACAAATTCTTTTAGTCGAGGATAAATGTATAAGCACTTATGTGCTTTTAACATCAGCCCCAGCCCTTAGGGAAAATATAATATAAGAGAAGAACTCGAACTCAAATATTTTAATGAGGGTAATGGATAAGTCAGAGGCTTCTTTATACACAGCCTCAGGGCAAAATTGGAAAACCAAGCATGAATAAAAGAGAGAGACTAGAGACAGACAGAGAGAGAAGACAGATGAGAGACAGAGAGAGAGAGTGAGAGAGAGAGAGAAGAGAGAAGAAGGAGAGTTGTGTTGTGGTGTGGTGTGGTGTGTGTGTGTGTGTGTGTGTGTGTGTTGTGTGTGTGTGTGTGTTGGGTGGAAGTGAACCTAAGACTGTTTCGAGTTTTTTTTGTCCACCGCTGGGACTAGACGCTCATCCACTTTCACCCATCAACTGGGAGAAAGGGAGGGGGAGAGAACCTCACTCCTTTCACACGGCAGATAGAAGCGAGAGGGGAGAGACAAGAGAGAGAGAGAGAGAGAGAGAGAGAGAGAGAGAGAGAGAGAGAGACAGAGAGAGACAGCGAGAGAGAGAGAGGCGAGAGAGAGAGCGAGAGAGAGAGAGCGAGCGAGAGAGAGAGCGAGAGAGAGAGCGAGAGAGAGAGAGAGCGAAGAAGAGCGGAGAGAGAGAGCGAGAGAGGGAGAGAGAGAGAGAGAGAGAGAAGAAGAGAGAGAGAGAGGCGAGCGAGGGAGAGAGAGAGACGAGAGAGCGAGAGAGCGAGAGAAGAGAGCAGAAGAGAGATAGAGAGAGCGAGGGTAGAGAGAGAGAAGCGAGAGAAGAGAGAGAGAGAGAGAGATAGAGAGAGAAGAGAGCCGAGCGAGAGAGAGAGCGAGCGAGAGAGCGAGAGAGAGAGAGGAGCGAGACAGAGAGGAGAGAGGAGAGAGAGAGAGAGCGAAGAGAGAGAGGAGAGAGCGAGCGAGGGAGAGAGAGAGAGCGAGAGAAGAGAGAAGAGAGAGCGGAGAAGAGAGAGCGAGAGAGAGAAAGAGAGACAGACAGACAGACAGAGAAGAGAGAAGAAAAGAGAGAGAGAGAGAGAGAGAGAGAGAGAGAGAGACAGACAGACAGACAGACAGACAGACAGACAGAGACAGAGAAAGAGAGAGGGTGGCTTTTTGAAAGAGTAAACTCTGAGGATGACTGATAACACAGCGGTACATCTGGGACAAACTTTAGATCTACATAAGATTCCTTTTAGTTTGATGAAGACACTTTTTTTTTGCAATACCTTACCCATGAAAGCTTAAAGCCCTGTGATTCAGTGTCTCCTTCTTCACCTATCCCCTAGTCCCCGTCCACCGTAGGGGGCACCACTGAAGAGCTTGCAACCAGCTTCCTCCTCCACTCTTCGCAGTCCTCTGCTTTCCGTAGCAAATCGTTCCACTCAAGGCCAGTCCACTCTCTGACGTTGTCTTCCCATCGTTTTCTCTGTCTGCCTCTTCTTCGTCTCCCTCCTTGTACTGTTAGTTCCCTGTAGTAGGACAGTCTTGGCCAGTCCTCCACTCTCTGATGTTGTCTTCCCATCGTTTTCTCTGTCTGCCTCTTCTTCGTCTCGCTTCTTGTACTGTTCCCTGTTGGAAATGCCTGCTTAGCTAAAAGTGTTCCTATAACATGTGTGGTAATTTGGGAGCGAGACAGATGTCAGACCTCACCTTCTCCTGGGGCCAACATATTGATGTCGGCGCCCATCTCCTCTCCCTCGCTGCTTTACCTTCCCTGACCCTAAAGAGGGCAGGTGCTTATTTACGGCTGGGTGGTGAACTGGGGGACCGTACTGAAGCCAAGGTGCACGAATGATCACCCATCCACAAAGCAATCACGCTCAACGCTGCTTAATTAATCTCAGCTTGGGGAAAGCGAGTGAGTGAGTGCTCTGACCATTGTGCTCTACCATCCTCAAGTTAAGCATATTATGCTATGATACAGGCTATGGATTATGTCCTATGATTTTCACTGTGCGCGCGCGCGCGCGCGCCAAACTTCGCTTTTCTCGACTCTGTATCTATAACGTTGATATTGTTCAAAAGCACACTGATTACTTGATTTGTTGATTGATTGAATGCTCGCCTTGTGTGTCTCTCTGTGACTCAAGGTTACATCTTTGGTTGTGGGTTTTTTTTCATTTTATGAGCCAAAGCTGAACAAAATTATGAAATCAAATTTGATGTGAGCTAGCACGAGGAACTGGCCATCCTAGTGAAGAAACTGGACGAAATATCCTCCCGATACGGCATGGAAATCAGTGCCGAGAAAACCAAGCTCATGACAAACAGTGCCCAGCCAATCACCACCAAGATCACTCTCAGCGGAAAAGAACTGGAGACAGTTGACCATTTCAAGTACCTTGGAGCCATCATAAGTGAGGAGGGATCGAAGACCGAAATCCTAGCAAGAGCGGCACAAACAGCAGCAGCAATGGCAAGACTGAAGACCATATGGAGAGACAGAAACATCCCTCTCGGAACCAAGGTAAAGTTACTAAACGCGCTAGTCACCTCAATCATGCTTTACGCATGTGAGGCATGGACACTAAACGCAGACCTACAAAGGAGGATCCAAGCAGTAGAAATGAGATGCCTCAGAAGGCTCCTTGGCATCTCATACAAGGACCATGTCACCAACAATGAAGTCCGCAGAATGATCACTCAACAGGTGCGGGGTTATGAAGACCTACTGACCACGGCGAAAAAGAGGAAACTCAGATGGTATGGGCACGTAACACGCTCAGAAGGACTTGCAAAGACCATCCTGCAAGGAACAGTCCAGGGGAAGAGAAGACGGGGCAGACAGAGGAGAAAGTGGGCCGACGACATCCGTGATTGGACAGGGGAGGACTTCAGTGTCACCCAGGCACTTGCCCACGACCGCGCTAAGTGGATCCAGCTGGTCCACCGTTCGTCCACCATGCAGCGCCCCCACGACCCTGGCGGGTTACGGGACCAGTGAACAGTGAACAGCACGGACCAATTATTTGAGCAAAACTATTTTGTATTTAACACCAATTTATGCAAAAAGTCCCACAGCGAAGCTACCTGTGCGTCATTTATGGTCAGCATGATCTTATGCAACTACTGACGTCATTTTCTATCAAAGTATCTTTAGAGTTTAGCAACACAATAAAACGAAAAGCCTTTCTTTTTATTTTCAAGTAGGCCCAATGCTTATCCAGATCTATATCTATTATATGACTCAGAAAATCGGAGTCGGCACTGATGTTCGCTCCAGGGGGAAAATCCCCTCGAACGGGATTCGAATTCGGATCGGTAGATCCCGAGCACAATGCCCAATGTTCGGAAGCTACAGGCTATTCCCATTTAGGGTGAAAGATGACACGGTTGGGATCTGTTTGCCTAGACTGTCCTGGTCAGATGGTTTGGAAGTCTAGTCTGTCAGATCCGTTTTGTCTTCAACTCATTCCTTGCCAGTTTGTCAAGGCAATATTAAGGAGTTATCTCTAGCAATATACAAAACAAAACTGGTGCAGCTTTCATATACTATTCCAGCACTTAAAGTTGAAAAGTCTTTTTTTGTTGTTGGACACTATTTGTCAATCTTTACAGCGGAGTTTGTTGCTATCTTTTTGGAGTTTAGAATACTTGATTAATCTGCCTCAAATGTTGTTTTAAGTGGCCTTTTTTGTTGATTCAAAATCTGTTTTAAAAGCTTTAGAATCTTTTAATGTCGAAACAAGACCCGATTTGATTTTTGATATAAATTATTTGGTACACTGCTTGAGAATTTAAGGTGCAGATGTCAGTTTTTGTTGGGTGCCCTCTCATGTTGGTCTCTATGGTAACGAAAAAGTTGATAAAGCAGCGAAAAAAGGTGCACTAAGTTTAGAACAGTCTTCTGAAGTTTTTGTAAGTCCTTCTTGACATCCTTTTGTTCGAGAAAGCTTCTTTAAAGCGACTTCATGATCGTACAAATGTGAAACTTGTATCACAGAAAAGTATAACATCTTAGAATCATATTTTAAGACCAAAAACATCGTATTCTTCAATATTCTATGCGAGACTGATTACCACCATTTCTGACAGAATACGACTTAATGCTCTCAGAACAAAGTTTTGTAAAACTGTTAAGTGCATTTGTGGAGAACAATTTTCTCTGGAACACTGCTTATTGTTTTGTCAGAAGCTTCGTGGTTTCTTACCCCCAAAACTTTTAAGACAAAAATGCTTCTGAAGAAAATGTAGATGTCATTCTGTCGGATGAAAACATTCTTTTTGCTATTTCGAAGTCTCTTGTACATAGCCCAGTTTTCACGTTTCTTTAAAGTTCTGTGATATTGTTTTCCCTATTTGCATTTTTGGGCGTTGCATTGATGTTGCATGGATGTTTGAATACCAATCTGTCACATGACTCTCTTTCCCTCTGTCTTCTATTGTTTTTGCTATAGGTCTTTTTCTTTCCCCGTCTAATATCACTTAAAATGAACAGACGTTAAATACAAGAACGAACAAAAAAAAGCAACAACAACAAAACCAAAAATCCTTAAAGATATCTGAATATTTCTTTTGTTTTATTTTTATTTTATTCATTTATATCGAGGATAATGGAATAAGCAGTTATGCGCTTTTTTCCCCCATCCAGTCCCCATGTGCATGCAGTTTTGTAAATTGTCATCTTTTCCCATCACATGGGAGTGTGTTAAATCCTCCTAGTCCGACGCTATAGCCGAGTGGTTAAGACCGTTCGACTTCAATCCCATGAGTCCACGAAGTCAAGGGTTCGAATCTCGCTGTTGGCGTATCTGGTGAATTAAGGGTGGGGGATTTTTTTTTAACCATCTCCCAGGTTAACTTCAAATGCAGACCTGCCAGTGCCTTAATTTCGTTCGTGAAGTGAACAGACGTTAAAATAAATACAAGAACGAACAAAACAAAACACAAAAAAAGCAGAAAAGAAAACTATGCGCGTTAAAGAATCCGTCATTCATGTCAGCGTTTTGGTAGATTGCGGAAAACACGAACATACCCAGCATACATGCCCATCGTCGGAATGCGGCTACCTTCATGGTGAGCGAAAACTGTTGCATGAATACGCCGAAATCTCACCATTGGTAAACCTCGGAGCTCTAGCCAAGGAACAAAAAAACAACAACCCCCCACCCCCCCCCCCCAAAAAAAAAAAAAAAAAAAAAAAAACCCACCAAAAAACAAAACCCAACAAAACACAAACACACACACACACAAAACAACCCAAAACAATTTCTTGTTTTGCTGAAGTTGGGTTGGGTGTGATGTCACCATTAAAATTCACTTTAAAAAAAACCCAACCAACCAACCTTGGGAAATGTGAATTGTTTTGTATGTTCCACTAAAAAAAAAAAAAAAAGTTGACCTTCATAAATTCTACACCATGACCTGAATCCTGGTCAGCTTTCTCCCTGCAAAGTGTGAGAAGCACT
>CM054139.1:75131222-75136222 GCA_028751875.1 Rapana venosa
GGCGGTGTTGATTGGTGGTAGGTTGTAGTGATGATTTGATTGATGAGGAGGAGGAGGAATGGTGTGTGTGTGTGTGTGTGTGTGTGTGTGTGTGTGTGTGTGTGTGTGTGTGTGTGTGTGTGTGTGTGTGTGTGTAGCCATGGTGTCAAACTAAGGAACGGACAACAACAACAACAAACTAGAACAGTGATTGGTATTAAAACAAAAACTGAAAGGAGTTTTTGAGGACCACCACTAGGTTTTCAATGACTTGCCATCATCTTGTATACATTATTTCAACAAAAAATGCAAAAAATTGACAAACAAAGCTTGTGATTGTTGTTATTGTATTTTCCCCATCTTTTATGATTTTCTTCTTCTTTGTTTTTGTCGTCGAACACTGAGATATCAATTGTTGTTGTCTGACATAATTATGAGCAAAAATGTGTTGCGCAGCGCATCCGACTTCGGTGTTTTAAAAAAATATTTTGAATATTAAAGCCCATTATATATACATGTATAATGTGTATAATGCCCCCCCCCCCCCACCCCACACACACACACATTATATTATACATATATATATATATATATATATATATATAGAGAGAGAGAGAGAGAGAGAGAGAGGAGAGAGAGAGAGAGAGAGAGAGAGAGAGAGAGAGAGAGAGCGACAGAGAGAGACAGAGAGAGAGACAGAGACAGAGAGAGACAGAGAGAGACACAGAGAGAGAGACAGAGACAAAGAGAGACAGAGACAGAGAGAATGCGAATGCGAAAGTTTTATTCATTATAGGCCTTTGCCCCTCTTGAAGGGAGTGTGTGTATATAATCAACATTCCAAAACATGTTGCATAAGAAACATTTATGAACAGAAGAATAATACCTCAAGTACAGATAGTATTTCTAATTAGAGAGATTATTGAGAAAATATAGTGAGGAAAAACAAGTGCAAGTAACCAGTCACGATTTCATTCCCGAAATAAAAGAGAAAGAGAAAAGAAGAGAAAATGTTCACTACAAGATAAAACTTTGAAGGCAGCATTTGGGGAATAATGTGGTTCGGCGGTCTAGAGGTAACGCGCCTGTCTAGAAAGTGAAAAAGTCCGAGTCGGAAGTGTGCGGTGGTTCGAATCCCGTTTGGGCCCGAAACTTTCCCTTATCCATTAGACGATGAGTGGTGGTCTGGGCGCTAGACTTTCGGATGAGACGATAAACCGAGCTCCCGTGTGTTACACATAATTATTCAGCGCACGTAAAAGAACCCACGGCAACAAGAGAGTTGTCCCTGGCAAAATTCTTAGAAAAAAGCCACTCTGATAGGCAAACAAATACAGTTCCAGACCGAAAAAACGAAAAAAAGGTGCCGCTGCTCTTGTGGCGACGCGCTCTCCCCGAGGAGAGCAGCCCGAAATTCACGCAGAGAAATCTCGTGAAATAAAGTGGTATAAATGAAATGGAAAAAATATAATTGAGCAAGGACCATGCCTTTAGCCTGACCTGACTCAGGTTTCGGCACTGAATCTTGTATAGCAACAAATCAAAGCGCTTTAACCTTTACTCCTTTATCTTCATACTTTCTGGCAAAATTTTGACTAGGAAATTAATCTCGCTCCGTGTTTCATTTTCTCCATCGGTATTATTTCTCTCCCTGGTATTTTACCCGTCTGTTTGTGATCTCACAGTTGTCGACCCATGTGTAACTGAAACTGAAATGAAAGTCGCTAAGAAGGTAGGTAAAGGTAAAGGAGTCCCAGAACCTATAAGGTCGTAGGGGAGCGAGGCGTCAGAGACCTCACTTCTCTAGGGACAGCATATTGAGGGCGGCGCCCATCTCCTCTCCCTCGCTGCTTTACCTTCCCTGACCCTAAAGAGGGCAGGTACCCATTTACAGCTGGGTGAACTGGGAGAACTGTACTGAAGCCAAGGCGCGCAAACGGTCACCCATCCAAGTGGTAACCACGCTCGACGCTGCTTAACTTGGCTGGGGGAAAGCGAGTGCTCCAACCACTGAGCTATCCCGCCCCTTTTACTCGCTAAGAAGAAGAAAACCAATAAGCTTGTTTTAAGCCTGCCCTTCCTGTGTGAAATGATGAAAATATATATATTACGGCTTTACTCTTGTTTTTAAACATACCCTTGGACGGGATAGCTCAACGGTCAGAAAACTCGCTTTCCCCAAGCCAATGTTAAGCAGCAATGAGCGTGGTTACCTCTCGGATGGGTGACCGTTTGCGCGCCTTGGCTTTAACACAGTCCCCCAGTTCACCAGCTGTAAATGGGTACCTGTGCTCTATATGGTCAGGGAAGGTAAAGCAGAGAGGAGATGGGCGCCGCCCTCAATATGCTGGCCCTGGAAAAGCTGAGGTCTCTGACGCCTCGCTTTCCAACGACCTTATAGGTGATGTGAACACCTTTAACCTTTGTATCTAATAACGGTAACCAAAAAAAATTACCATGGCTTTCAACCTTCTGAACATGGTCATAATAAAAACAACACGTTTCTAGTCTACTGCAGTCATTATCTATGGCGTAGTGGTATAACAGAGACGCTTTTGCTGAAGGAGGAAGAGAGTTATAGTCTCGTCCTTCGGATGAGACTATAAACCCAGGCCCCGTGTTCGAACGCACGCAGAACATCATGCGCACGCGTTAAATCCTGTTCCGCTTTTTCGGAAGAGTAGGCCATTGTGTGCCGGTAGGAACAGATGACAACATTTACAAAACCGCATACACACAGGGACTGGATGTAAAAAAGCACATGAGTGCTTATTCTATTATCCATGACATAACAGAAAAAGAAAGAAAAAGGAAGAGGTCTTGCCTTCCTAACAGCTTTTGACAATAATGACACCTCTGTCTGTCTGTCTGTCTGTCAGTCTGTCTCTCTCTCTCTCTCGCTCTCTTCTTTCTTTCCCCACCCCCTCTCTCTCTCTTCTTTCTTTCTTTCTTCCTCTCTCTCTCTCTCTCTCTCTCTCTCTCTCTCTCTCTCTCTCTCTCTTCTTTCTCTCTTTCTTTCTTTCTTTCTTTCTTCTGTCTGTCTGTCTGTCTGTCTGTCTGTCTGTCTTCTCTCTCTCTCTCTCTCTCTCTCTCTCTCTCTCTCTCTCTCTCTCTTCCTCTCTCTCTCTCTGTGTCTATGCCCTCCCCCTCTCTCTGTGTTTCACTCATCTTCCCCTCTTTCTGTCTATCTGTCTGTCTGTCTCTCTTCCTCTCTCTCTCTCTCTCTCTCTCTCTCTTCTCTCTCTCTCTCTCTCTCTCTCTCTCTCTCTCTCTCTCTCTCTCTGCCCTCTCCCTCTCTCCCTCTCTCTTGAATGGGTTGAACAACCTAACACAATAAAATCTTTGTCATTGTCATTGTCTGTCTCTCCCTCTCTCTGTGTCAGTCTCATCTTCCGTTCTATCTGTCTGTCTGTCTCACTCTCTCTCTCTCTTCTCTCTCTCTCTCTTTTCTCTTCTCCTCTCTTCCCTCCCCTCCCCCCCCTCTCTCTCTCTGCTTGATAGGTCTTCTTCAGCTTATGGTACTAAGGACTAGACCATTCTGGCTGATCGGCTTTAGGTCTCTGTCTGTCTGTTTCTCTCTCTCTCTTTCTCTCTCTGTCTCTCTTTATCTCTCTGTCTCTCTCTCTCTGTCTTTGTCTCTCTCTCTCTGCCTCTCTATCTGTCTCTCTCTTTCATTCTGTCTTTCTCTGTGTTCTCTCTGTCTCTGTCTCTGTTTTTATCTCTCTCTCTTTCTCTCTCTCTCTGTCTCTCTTTCTCTCCTCTCTTGTCTCTCTTTATCTGTCTGTCTCTCTCTGTGTCTTTGTCTCTCTCTGTTTCTGTCTTTGTCTCTCTCCTCTCTGTCTTTCTCTGTCTCTCTATGTCTCTGTTTCTGTCTCTCTGTTTCTGTCTGTGTCTCTCTCTCTCTGTCTTTCTCTGTCTCTCTATGTCTCTGTTTCTGTCTCTCTGTTTCTGTCTGTCTCTCTCTTTCTCTGTATCTCTCTGTTTCTATCTTTGTCTCTGTCTCTCTCTTTCTCTCTCTGTCTCTCTTTCGCTGTCTGTCTGTCTCTTTCTTCTGTCTTTCCCATGTCTCTCTCTGTTTCTGTCTTGTCTCTCTTTCTCGCTCTTCTCTCTCTCTCTCTCTCTCTCTCTCTCTCCTCTCTCTCTCTCTCTCTCTCTCTCTCTCTCCTCTCTCTCTCTTCTCAGTCTTTCGGATGAGACTATAAACTGAGGCCCCGTGTGCGAACACATGCAGAACATCTTGCGAACATGTTAAAACCATTCCGCTTTACGTAAGAGTAGGCCGTTGTGTACCGGTGAGAAGAGATGACAGAATTTACAAAACGGCATTCACACAGGACTGGATGTAGAAAAACCCATGAGTGTTTATTCCATTATCCTCGAAGTAAAAGAATAAAATGAATAAAATGAATAAATAAAAATTCTTTCTCTATCTCTCTCTGTCTCTCTTAACTTTTCCAAGTTTTCTTTCTTTTCTTTTCTTTTTTTGTTGCTACATGTATGAAATTATATTGGGGTGAATTTGCATGGAACGAGTGGTTTAGGCGGTCAACTCGTGATCCAGAGGTCGCGGGTTCGATCCCCGCTTGGCTCGGTGTTGTGTCCTTGGGAAAGACACTTTACTCCTATTTTCCTCACTCCACCCAGGTGTACAAGTGGGTACCAGCTCTGCTGGGGAAGTATCTGGCGACAGACTAGCGTCCTGTCACAGGGGTGGTGAAAAACCATCAGTTCGCTTAACGCTACAGAAACCGAATTTGCATGGAATGTCCTTCATCTGTATAATTATGTATTTCTTTCTTTCTTTCTTTTTTTTTCTAATATTCTTCATGCCATGTCACCGATCCCTCAGATTCCGAATCCTTTGGGGCGCCTTCGAAGCTTTGTCAACCACCTTTCTCCAGTCCTCGCGTCTCTCAGCCGCCCTCAGGGTGTCTCTCAGCTTCATGTCTGTCCACTCTCGAATGTTGTCCTCCCATCTCTTCCTTTGTCTGCCTCTTTCTTTTTCTTCCTCCCCTTACTGT
>CM054139.1:75141222-75148722 GCA_028751875.1 Rapana venosa
TCAGGTTTTTATCCTTCATGGGATGATAAGCTATAGCTCCCAGATATTTCAAGCTATGAACGGTCTCACTGTACTCAAGAGTCAGAATCACTGCCTCACAGAGAAGAAGATCGCAATTGCATGTTAAAGAACAATAATAACAACAACAAAGCATTGTCGGTATCTGATTTGAAATATTCAAACAGGTGTATCGGTGGTCTAGAGGTAACGCGCCTGTCTAGAAAGCGAAAAGTCCGGGTCGGAAGTGTGCGGTGGTTCGAATTCACTTTTGGGCCCGAAACTTTTCCCTACAATCCATTAGACCATGAGTGGTGATCTGGGCGCTAGTCTTTCGGATGAGACGAAAAACCGAGGTCCCGTGTGTTACACAAAAATTATTCAGCGCACGTAAAAGAACCCACGGCAACAAGAGATTTGTCCCTGGAAAAATTCTGTAGAAAAAATCCATTCTGACAGGGAAACAAATACAGTTGAAGATTAAAAAAAAAAGAAGTAATAATACTGGGTGGCGCTACTTTTGTGGTGACGTGCTCTACCCAGGGAGAGCAGCCCGAATTACACGCAGAGAAATCTGCCGTGACTTAAAGTGGTATAAATAAATAAATACAGTTAACATTGGTGCTGCATTCACACACACACACACACACCACACACACACACACACACACACACACACACACACACACACACACACACACAACACACACAGTTAGTCCATTTTAAACAAAACCATTTTTTTAATTATTATTGTTCTTTTATATCCAGGATAATGGAATAAGCACTCATGCGCTTTTTTAACATCCAGTCCCCTGTGTGTATGCGGTTTTGTTAATTTTGTCCTCTGTTTCCACCGGCACACAATGGCCTACACTTCCCAAAAGCGGAACAGGATTTAACGTGTGCGCAAGATGTTGTTTGCACACGGGGCCTCGGTTTATAGTGTCATCCGAAGGACTTTGACATTCAGTTTTATTTTTTGGGTCAAACTGGGCGGAAAGGGCGAGGAGGCTGGGAATCGAACCCAGAACCTCACCGGTTAATTTGTTGGCAGGCGAACGTCTTAACCATCCTGCCACCTTCTTTCCTTGAGCCATTGAGCCTGTGTTTCTCTCTCTCTCTATCACAAACACATCCATCCTCCCCTCTTCACATACATCTCATAAACACACACACACACACACACACACACACACACACACACACACACACACACACACACACACACCACACACACTCACACACTCACACACACACACACACACACTCACACACACACACACACACACACACACACACACACACACACCACACACACACATACACACACACAACCCAACCCAACCCAACCCAACCCAACCCTATTACACGTACTATATTTTTCCTCTTCTTTTTCAATACGTTGCAGACACACAACCTCCCCTCCAAACCCCATCGCGTCACAGACCCTCTGACGTCAGCGCAACCATGACGTCACTGTGTCCTTCCTTGCTGCTCCTCGCCGTCCTCGTCATCGCGTCCTTCAAACTCATCTTCGCCGAACAGCTCGACTTCAGCGACGGCGTGGCCATGGACCTGGAAGAGTTCGACTCCATGGACGACGCCTTCCCTAAAAGAGGGTTCGTGGACAAGAGAGGTTTCGGCAACAAACGGGACCTGGAAGACAAAAGGGGGTTCGTCGACAAGCGAGGGTTCGTGGACAAGCGGGGGTTCGTCGACAAGCGAGGGTTCGGCAACAAGAGGGCGCAGGAGGCTTACCCTTCCGCAGGGGCCCTCCTCTCCACCCTGCTGAGCGGTTACCACGGGCAACCGTTGCCGGGCAACAGCGCTTTGAGACGCTTGTTGGAAAAGGACGGGATGTGGCAGTAACTTTGGTTGGGTTTTTTTGAGTGAGAGAGAGAGGGTTTACCTTTCCCCCCCACCTTTTTTTTATTTTTTATTTTATTTTTGCCTCGATGCTCGCTCCGTCCCCGCCCGCTCGGCCCCGCCCCTGTGGGTTTTTTGGGGTTAACGAGTGGAGAAACTGGGTCGTTGGGTTTTTTTGTGGTTGGTACTGAAAAGGTTAATGCGTGAACATTTTTTGTTGTTTTTTTAAATGGGGAAGGTTAAGTAAGGTATGAAGTAGGAGGTGGGATGGGGTGGGGGTGGGGGGGTGGAGGTTGATGGAAGAAAAGAAGAAAAATCATGTGGTCTGAGCGCTTTGATTTTGTTGCTTTACAAGATTCAGGGCGATATAAATCCCATCCATTATTATTATTAATATTATTAACGAGTGGAGAAACTGGGGGTTTTTTGGTACTGAAAGGTTAATGCTGAAAATTGTTTTGGTTTTTTTTAAATGGGGAGGGTTAAGTAAGGTATGAAAGGGGCTGGGGGTGGGGGGGTGGGAGGGTGTTTAGCTGATGGAAGAAAAAAAAAAATCATGTCGTCTGAGCGCTTTGATTTTGTTGCTTTACAAGATTCAGGGCTATATAAATTCCATACATTATTATATTATTATTATTATTTAGAGTGAGATACTTTATTTTTGTATTAAAGATTATTTAAATTTTGTTTATTATCATTATAAGTTAGTAAAAAGTTTGCTCTAAGCTATATATTATTATTACGTTTGATTTTTGATATAAAATCAATATAACACCCACTAATACATTCCTCATATAGCTTCATTCATTAATCATTATACATAAAGATCCTACGTTTCTTATATAAGAATAACCACAAACTCTTATGTTTCAAAAAGGTGGGCGTTTATAGAGGTGGGGTAGGGTGTGGGGTGGGGAGTTGTTTATGTCGTATTCAAGCTACACGGCAGAGTGATTGAAGGGTGTATGAATACATAATGCATGGCCTCTTCAGACACGCCTGTTACCTTCCGCAGAGCGAAATAGTTCATTTCCTGTTTCTGCTCATGCATGTTTGATCTCTCTATACTCATCTGTTCACCTCCATTGTGTATGGACGTGAGCAGTATACCTAAATGTCTGGTTATTAATTTACTACACTCACGCACGCAAGCACACGCGCGCGTGCACGCTCGTAAGCAAGCACGCACGCGTGCGCGCACACACCATATACACATAATACACATAACATACACACCACGCACACACACAAAACACGACACATACCACCCACACACACACACAAATCCCCGTACTCAACACGCATATATCCCCTCCCCCTCTACACACACTCACCTCCCCCCCTCCCCCCCCCCCCCACCACAACACCACACGCCCCCCCCTCCCACCCCCTCCCCCACACACACACATCACAAAACCATCCCCCTTTCCACACACACGAATACCATCCTCCCTCCCCCCCCCACCCCCCCACGCACTCCTAACCAGCACCCCCCACCCCCCCCCCCCCACACACACCATACCCCCCACCACACAACCAAAAACCCCCCCCCCCCCCCCACAACCCCCTGCCCCTCCACACACCACACACCACACAACCCTTCAAAACACCCCCCCCCCCTCCAAAACCACACATCCCCCCCCCCCCTACCACCACACACACACCCCACACACACACCCCACCACACACACACACACACACACACCACCACACACTAGCCATTATTGAGGTGTCAAGAAAAAAGGCCAATTTTTTCAAAACGTATGACCGTCCCCTCATCTTAATAGTCCATCTCGGAAAGCCGAGCTTAACCCGAATGATGTGATAATATAACAATGAGATTTGAATGAAATAAGATGTATTGATAATGATAATAATGGTGAGATAATGAAAACAAGATAATTGAAAACAACAATAATGGTGATGATAATGATAACAAGTTTAATTGATAAAACAATAAAGTATGAAAGAAAATAATATATATTGATAACAATAATAAGATGATATTGATAATATAATAATGATGATATGATAACAACAAAGTGAATGATAATGATGCAATGTATATATTGATAATGAAATAATGAGATATTGATAAAACATAATGGTGATGATAATGATAACAATGATGATATTGATAACACCAATAATGGTGATGATAATGATAACAATGATGATATTGATAAGAACAATAAAGATGATGATGATGATAATAATTAATATATTGATAACAATAATAATGATGATATTGATAATGATAATAATGATGATATTGATAACAACAATAATGGTGATGATAATGATAGCAATGATGATATTGATAACAACAATAAAGATGATGATAATAATTAATATATTGATAACAATAATAATGATGATGGTAATAAAATTGATGATATTGATAACAAACAATAATGATGATGGTAATAATAACAACGATGATATTGACGATAACAACAATAATGATGATGATAATAACATTGATGGTATTGGTGATAGTAATAAAGGTTATGATGATGATAATAACAATGATGATCTTGATGATGATAATAATAATAATAATAATAATAATAATGATGATGATGGATATGACAATATTAATTCCAGTACTACTACTCCTAACTGCTACTACTACTACTCCTCCTCCTTTTACTCCTCCTCCTCCTACTCCTCCCCTATTACTACTACTACCCAACTACTCCTCCTCCCTACTACTACTACAACACTACTACTACTACTACTGCTTACTACTACTCTTACTACAACTACTACTTACTTTTACTAGCTCCCAAACATTTACTACTACTACACTACAACTGATCATGACTAAGATCATGACATAACAATACTAATATTGATAGTCCCAAAAATAACAAAAACCAACAACATCTCCCCCTCCTCCTCCTACTACTTTCTAACTACAACAACAACAATAACAACTACTACTACTACGACTTACTACTACTCCTCCTCTTACTACAAACTATTTCTATATTACTACTTCTACTACAAACTGCTATTTACTACAAACTGCTGCTCCTCCTCCTCCTCCTCCTACTACACAAACTATGCTACTGCTACTACTACTACTACTGCTCCTCCTCCTACTACTACTCCTACTTTTCTTTCTCCTCTTCCTCCTCTCTCTACTACTACTTCTCTTCCTCCTCCTTCTACTACATTATCATCATCATCATCATCGTCGTCGTCGTCGTCTTCATCATCGGTATACAGTGTCAAGCAAAGACTGTTGATGTCTACACGCAGAAAGAGAGAAGGGTCGGGGTGATCGCTGTAACAAAACTGGGGAGTGTCAGAGGCATTATTATTATTATTATTATTATTTTTTTTTTGGGGGGGGGGGGGGGATGGGGAATCAAATGGAGATGATCCAGTGAATAATAAACTGAACACTTGGAGATGCTTTCAATGACTGTGTTATATTATTTGTGAGTGTGTGTCTGTGTGAGTGTGTGTCTGTGAGTGTGTGTACGTGTGTTTGTTTGTGTGTGTGTGTGTTTGTGCGTGCGTATGTGTGTGTGTATGTGTGTGCGTGTGCGTGTGTGTGTGTTTGTGTGAGTGTGTGTGAGTAAGGACGGGGGTGGGGTGGGTAGAAGGAGAGGTATGGGTTGGGGGGATGTTGTGTTGTGTGTGTGTGGGGGGGGGGGGGGGGCAGAGTGAGGGAGGGGGTGGTAGTGTGTGGTGGGTGGAGGGGTGTTGTGTTTATGTGGTGTGGTGGGGTGTGTGTGAGTGTGTGTGTCAGTGCGTGTGTGTGCGTCAGTGTGTGAGAGAGAGAGTGTGAGTGTGTGTTCTCTCTCTCTCTCTCTCTCTCTCTGTATGTGTGTGTGTGTGTGTGTGTGTGTGTGTGAGAGAGAGAGAGAGAACATGCTCATGTGTTTGATTGTGTGTGCTTCATTCAGCCTGTCCTTCTGCAAGTGTGCTTACGCTTGTATGTTTAAATGAAGTCAAAGGTAAAGGTGTCCTCCCATAACCCATGCGGTCGTTGGGGAGTGAGGCGTCATCAGAGACCTCAGCTTCTCTAGGGGCCAGCATATTGAGGACGGAGGCGCCCATCTCCTCTCCCTCGCTGCTTTACCTTCCCTGACCCTAAAGAGAGCAGGTACCCATTGACAGCTGGGTGAACTGGGGGACTGTAATTGTTTGAATAGAATAAAAGAGCAAACATGCTGTTAGGATTGAAATAGAGGCAGCACAGGCGTCTAGAAAAGAGAGAGGTTGATGGTTCAAATCTCATTCAACGCTGGCTATTTTCTTCCTACGAGTGGTGGTCTGGGTACTAGTCTTCTGTAAGAAGTAGGTCTATCTTTTTATTTATTTTATTTCAATTTCTTATTCTTTTATATTTCGAGGATAATGGAATAAGCACTCATGTGCTTTTTTACATCTAGTCCCCGTGTGTATGCAGTTTTGTCAAATTATGTCATCCGTTCCCACAGGAACACAATGGCCTACTCTTCCGAAAAGCGGAACTGGTTTTAACGTGTGCGCAAGATGTTCTGCGTGTGTTCGCAGCACACGGGGCCTCGGTTTATAGTCTCATCCGAAGGACTTTTTTGGGAGAGTGGAGTTAGCACTGATGTTAACGCCAGAGGAAAAATCCTCTTGAACGGGAATCGAACCAAGGTCAGCAGATCACGAGCGCATCACGCTATAACCACCAGGCTATCATATCCCTGTCTGTTATGCATTGAGCGCTAAAAAAAATCAAAGAAACAGAAAATGATTTTTTAAAAAGGAAGAAGAGAAAAAAATCAAGGCAAAGAGGTTTTTTTCGGTTAAATTTGTGTACCCCAACCACACTCCTGTACAAACCTATTCTCCATACAAAAAATAAGGAGATATACAAGCCGGTTACGTCTAGTGCGGCATTGCAAAAAAAAAAGGTGAAGGTGTCCCCATCACCTAGGTGGTCGTTGGGGAGCGAGATGTCAGAGACCTCAACTTCTCTAGGGCCAGCATATTGAGGGCGGCGCCCATCTCCTCTCCCTCGCTGCTTTACCTTTCCTGACCCTAAAAGAGGGCAAGGTACCCATTTACAGCTGGGTGAACTGGGGGACTGTACTGAAGCCAAGGTGCACGAACGGTCACCCATCCAAGTGGTAACCACGCTCGACGCTGCTTAACCTTAGCTTGGGAGAAAGCGAGTGCTCTAAACCACTGAGCTATCCTTTCTCTTATACTGGCCTTCTTGTGACACTTTTAAATCCGGCCTCAAGACATAATTTGTTTCTAACCTAAGATTTTCCTCTTCTGTTTCATTTCATAGCTGTCCTTGCTTTTCAACAGCCCAAATCCCATCACCCTGCCAAAGTGTATAACCTCTAAGTGTGTGTGTGTGTGTGTGTGTGTGTGTGTGTGCATTAATTTTGGACCTGTTAGAACTATTACTTCCTATTGGTTGCATGACTGTGTAAGAATGAGTTGAGTGCAAGCGCTTTGATTCGTCTGTGCAAGATACAGCGCTTTATAAATTCCATTAATTATCATTATCATTATTATAATGGCAATGTGGGACGGGACAGCTCAGTGGTCAGAGCACTCGCTTTCCCCCAGCTAAGGTTAAACAGCATCGAGCGTGGTTACCAGTTGGATGGGTGACCGTTTACGTGCCTTGGC
>CM054139.1:75161222-75163722 GCA_028751875.1 Rapana venosa
ACGAAAGAACAGTGATGTCAAAAACAAACAAAAAGAATCATACCAAAAAAAAGCGGCGAACAATCTTTCACACAGACATTTAACAAAGAAAGAGACGACATTCTTCACATTCTTACACGATGTACTCGTATCTAACCAACACACATGACTTTTTTTCCCCCAGGAGCAAAAAATTTTCTTTAAAAACAAATATCAGACAGACGGACGCTTATAGCTAAGTGGTTAAGACCGTTCAGCTTTAATCCTATGGGTCCATGAAGTCGTGGGTTCGAATCTCGGCAGCTTTGGGTGAATTAAGATGAGGAACTTTTAACGATTTCCCTGGTCAACAAACAAACAAACAAGCGCAGACCTTGCCAGTACCTGAATTAATAATCCCTTACGTAATCTTTTTTTCATAGCTTTGACGGGTTGTCTGTCACACAGTTTGGTTTATTTTTCTTTCTTTTCTTTTTTCGTTCCTCGGCAAGAGCTCCGACGGGATGGCCTAGTGGTTAGAACATTGCGCTCGCAATCTGACAACCCGGGTTCGATTCCCCGTTCAAGGGGGATATTTTTCCCCTGGAGTTCACATCAGTGCAGACTCCTCTCTTCCCCGAAAAAGTCCTTTCGATGAGACTATACCCCGTGTGCTGCGAACGTACGCAGAACATCTTGCGCGTACGTTAAATCATGTTCCGCTTTTCGTAAGAGTAGGCTTTTGTGTTCCGGTGGGAAGAGATGACAGAATTTACAAAACTGCATACACACGGGGACTGGATGTAAAAAAAAAGCACATTAGTGCTTATTCCATTATCCTCGATATAAAAAAAATAAATAAATAAAATAAATAAACTTTCACCAATGGTGAGATTTTTGCGTTTGGCGACCGATTTTGCAGACTATGAAGGTAGCCACATTCCGACTTCGGGAATGTCATACAGTTTTGAAACCGTTGCTCTTTCAGCCTTTCTTAGAAAAAAGCCACTCTGATAGGGAAACAAATACAGTTGCAGACATGAAAAAAAAAAAAAGTGGCGCAGCGCTTGTGGCGACGCGCTCTCCCGCTCTCCCCGGGGAGAGCAGCCCGAATTTCACGGAGAAATCTGCCGTGACTTAAAGTGGTATGAAATGAAATCTGAGCGCTTTGATTTGTTGCTTTACAAGATTCAGCCCTATATAAATCCCATACATTATTATTATTATTATTGTCCCTGGCAGAGAATGAGGGGTGTGAGGGGGGGGGGGAGGGGGGTTGTTGTCATCGAAGGAAACTTTAAAACGTATGTCGGATATTAATGTAGTTGTTGCATACGTTTTCTCAGACAAATACAGATAATACCAAGGAAACTTTTGTGTAACAACGTACCAGTGCATAGCAAAACATCGAGAACTGTATTTCCAAGATTTAGATTCAAGATTTAATTCGCCTCTTGGGACGTGGAGGATTTCAGTAAACAAAACTCAGTTGTGACGTATATAATTTGCATAAACAAAATACGTTTACAGCGCAGCGTGTGACAAAAATAGAAATTGTAGTCAACCTTTTCATCAATGTCACGCAACTTAAACTCTTGACTATAAACTTAGCTAAGTTTGAATGACGTCTTTTTTTGTCTAAAGAGAACAACTTACAAAATGTGAACATGGATCTTGGATACATATATTATTCATGAGGGAGGACATTCTTCTCGAAGCTCAGAACATTTTGGATACATTCCATTTATATAAAATGAAACTCATCGGCCTATCGTGTTCATGTTACATTTCTTTACACAGACGATGTTCACTTTGAATGCCATTCACTCGTCCCGTTTCAATCGACAATGAATGATTAGTACACCTGAATCTAAATAATGAAATCATATTGTTATATGGTAACTTACTAGATTTCTCCCGTAGGCTGTGTTCCCAGTTGATGCAAGGAATGAAGATTCTCAGCAGACGACAACAAAGGCCAGTCACTCCTCCTGTCACAGATTTATAGCCCCTGACAACAAAAGGGTCAAGCCTTTCAAAAGTTCTCTTTTTTAGGTGGTGGTTGTGTTTTTTGGGGAAAAACAAATCTTGCTATTAGGTAAGGACCGATGTTTAAAAAAAAGAAGAAAAAATATGTGTGTGTGTGTGTGTGTGTGTGTGTATGTGTGTGTGTGTGTGTGTGTGAGAGAGAGAGAGAGAGAGAGAGAGAGAGAGAGAGAAGAGAGAGAGAGAGAGAGAGAGAGAGAGAGAGAGAGAGAGAGAGAGAGAGAGAGAGAGAGAGAGAGTTGAAATAAACAAGAACAGAAACAGCATACAGAGAGAGAGAGAGAGAGAGAGAGAGAGAGAGAGAGAGAGAGAGAGAGAGAGAGAGAGAGAGAGAGGGAGACAGACAGACAGACAGACAGACAGACAGACACACAGACAGACAGACAGACAGAAAGCCGGAGAGGCAGAGAGACAGAGTTGATATCAACAACAACAATAATAACACCAACATTAAAAGTGACTGTGCACAGACAGACAGACAGACAGACAGACACAC
>CM054139.1:75171222-75178722 GCA_028751875.1 Rapana venosa
CTAATTTTTTTAAAATTCTAAATATAAAATACATATAAAACTAAAAGCAAGAAAAAAGTTTGTTTTTTTTAAAAAAAACAACCGACCCAAAGATGTGACAATAAAGATCCCCCCCCCCCCCCCCCTCCCACCTAAATATCATCAACAACTAAAAAAGCCACCAAAAAACCAACAAAAACTAAACCCACAACGAAAAGAAAATGGAAAAAAAATAAAAAGACAGAAATACCAAACAAGGAGATATAAATAGAAAGTGTATTAAGAGTTAAAAAAAAGAAATAAAAACGAACATCAAAGCAAAAAAAAAAAAGCAGAAAAAAAGCAGAAAAGACAAGATAGAAAAGCCCTTCCCAAAAAACCGGGCAAGGATAATAAAAGGAAAAAATAATGTTTGAGCTTCGGAACAAACGAAAAAGAAAGTAGAAAGACGATGTTGAAAATTGTATCTAGTTTGGAAAACTCCTCTCCCCCCCCCCCCACCCCCCTTCCCTTCCCTCCCCCCCCGCCCTCGCTCCCCCCAAGTGGCATAAACAGCATCCCCACCTTCTGGAAATTCTATGCTAGGATTTCCCTCTTTTCTATCCCTCTCTTTGTTTCTTCCTTCTTCCTGCCACTCAATTCTGTGCTAGGAATTTTCATCTTTTCTATCCCTCTCTTTGTTTCTGCCGTTTTCTTGTCCTTTCTGTCACACACTATGCTAGGAATTCCCTCTTTTCTATCCCTCTTTTTGTTTCTGCCTTGTT
Source organism: Rapana venosa (assembly GCA_028751875.1). NCBI lineage: Eukaryota > Metazoa > Mollusca > Gastropoda > Neogastropoda > Muricidae > Rapana > Rapana venosa. Next base: position 75,171,966 of record CM054139.1, read on the forward strand.
TCTTTTTCTTCCTGTCGTTTCCTTTTTGTTTATTTTTCTGCCTTCTTGGTCCATTCTCCTTAGGGTGGGTTTTTTTGGATCACAAAGACTTAAAAGATAACTTTCCTCTCCAAGGTCCCGTGTGCATTGCGCGTCTAGCGCACGTAAAGGACCCACAGCAACAAGGGAGTTGTGCTGAACAAAATTCTGTAACCACCACCCCAAAACCCCCAAACAAAACAACAATAACAAACCCAAACAAACAACTCACCCCACTCTGATAGGGAAACAAACCTGCATACAGACAGGAAAAGAAACAGAAAATAATGGGTGGTGCTGCTCATGTGGCGACGCGCTCTCCCCGGGGAGAGAGAGTAGCCCTAATTTCACGCCGAGAAATCTGCCGTTACTTAAAACTGTATGCAAATACAGTATTATAATAATAATAATAATAATAATAATAATAATAATAAATGGGATTTATATAGCGCTATATCTTGCAAAAACAAATCAAAGCGCTTGCATTCATCCTACTCTAACACATGCAACAAGTTACAATTAATAGTTTTTACAAATTGAAATGCATATACACACGCGCACACATGCACACGCACACACACACACACACACACACATATATATACACGCGCGCGCGCGCGCGCGCGCACACACACACAGAGGTTGTGAACTTTGGCAGTGTGATGGGGGTTTCGGCTGTTGAGGGTAAGGACAGAAATGAGATGAAACAGGAGGGGAGTGTCCTAGATTTGAAACAAATGTGTTTTGAGGCTGGATTTAAAAGTGTCAAAAGTAGGCTTTTGGCGAAGCGAGAGAGGGAGGTCATTCCAGATCACTGGACCAGAAATAGAGAAAGAGCGACGGCGACTGTGGATTGGTTGAATCTAGGTATTCGTAAGCACAAGGCATCTGCAGCAGAGCGGAGGGATCGAGAAGGAGTGTACAGGTGAAGACATTCACAGAGGTAGGCGGGTGCTGTTTTGTGGAGACATTTTGTAACAGAGGGTACTGATCTTATAGTTTACTCTCTGTGACACAGGTTAGCCAGTGGAGAGATCGCAAGAGAGGAGTAATGTACTCAGATTTTTTCTTTCTGAGGACAAGTCGGGCGGCAGAGTTTTGTATACGTTGTAGAGAGTGGATAGATGATGATGGCAGACCAGCCAGAAGAGAATTGCAATAATCCAGATTTGAGAGAATGACAGACGTGATTAGTTTGGATGTTGCATCAGTGGACAGGTACTTTCGAACTGCGCTAATACGCTGTATTTGATAGCAGCATGACTGGCAGGTCTGGGTGATGAATTTTTGCATGGAGAGTGTGTTGTCGATAAAGACCCCTAGATATTTCACAGCAGTGGTTAGAGGGACAGATGTATTGCCGAATTCTATTGAAGCAGTTTTGACGGAAGACAGTTTGTGTTTCGTACCTACAAGCATGGCTTCGGTTTTATCTGCATTTAGCAGTAACTTGTTCTGTATCATCCGATTTTGTATATCTTGAAGACAGTAGGACATATTAATCAAGAGAGAAGGCAGATTTTCAGGAGTCTCACTGCTAAGAATCTGAGAGTGATCTGCATAAAAATGATGGCTGATCTGATGACGATTTATTATAATGTGAAAGTGGAGCAGTGTTGAGAGTGAAAAGAAGAGGGCCAAGAACTGATCCCTTTGGGACTCCACATTCCAGTTTGGCAGGTGTTAACTGAATCTTGTTTACAGCAACTGTTTGGAATCGGTCTGTGAGGTATGAACTAAACCAGGTGAGGGCTGTGCCTGTAATACCGAACGATTTTTGAAGACGGGAGAGAAGAATTGAATGGTCTACAGTGTCGAAAGCTGCAGATAAGTCAAGAAGAGTGAGGAAGGAGATTTTTCCGGAGTCAGAATCTTGTAGAAGCGTGTTTAACGTGTGGGCTAGGGTGGTTTTGGTACTGTGGTTGGCACGATATGCAGACTAAAAAGGGGGAAGGAGATTATTGGAATGAAGATGGTTGTTGAGTTGTTTCAGAACAACTTTTTAAAGGACTTTAGAAATAAACGGTAGGTTAGATACAGGTCTATAATTCTTCAGAGTGTTAGGGTCGAGGTCGTGCTTTTTGAGTAGGGGTGTAACTATTGCAGTTTTGCGAGCTGTTGGGAAAGTTCCTGAAAGAAGTGATGAGTTTACTATTTTTGTGATGGTGGGTATAAGCTGTGGAAGGCACTGAATGAAAAGAGAAGCAGGCACGGGATCAAGATCACATGATTTTATTGTCATTTCTTTCAGGATTGCCTTGATTTCATTCTCGCTTGTTGGGTGAAATAAAAGGAGAGAAATTCCAGTAAACTGGGGATCAGAAGGCGCAGGGTGGAACGGAGTCTGATCCAGTCTGAAGCGAATGTTGCGGACTTTGTCAGAGAAGAATGAAGAGAATATATAACAGGAAGTTCAGAGTGGCTGTAAACAGTAGACAGAGGGCTTGTCTTTGCAGATCCGTGCAGAGTTGAGGTGAGGGACAAAAAGATTTCATGGTCGTGGCATCGAGAACTTGAGCAGAGTAATAGTTTGTCTTTGCAGAGTGTATTAAGGTTTTGACTTTGATTATTTGTTTTCGCAAGAGCTGTTTGTTTATTTCAGTTTTTGTTTTTCGCCACTGCCGCTCTAGTTGGCGTTTGCGCTTTGCGACCAGATATCATGAGTGTACCATGGAGCGCTGGGCCTATCAGGCAGGAGATGGTCAGTAGGAGGTGCATGTTCATCAAGAAATTGGCTGAGAACATCATTATAGTGTTTAGAAGGGTCAGTGTGGTCAGGATTTTGTGATAGGCGTTGAGCAGCTTGTGAAGAGAAATTTTGAATGTCAATGGCCTTGAGATTGCGACGGGTGACACGTTTTTTCTTTTTGATAGGCCTTGCGATAATTATTGAGAAAGAGAAGAATGGCAGAATGTTCAGAAAGCAGTTGATTAGTGACAGATACAGATGTGACAAGATCTTGTGAAGCATCGGTAATGAGCCAGTCTAAAATATGACCTGATCTGTGAGTTGGTTCATTCACCAGCTGGGAAAGAGAGTGGTTAGACAGAGAAAGAGAAAGACGCTTGACATCAGGAGATGACTGGTTATCGAAGTGGAAGTTAAAGTCGCTAAAATTTGATAGGCTTCGCGGAAGAGAGGCTATAGTGTTCGAGAAGTGACTGAAACTCTTGATGGAAAACTGAAGATGTTAGATTGTTTTTACGGCTGGGAGGTGGACGGTAAAGACAGCAGGAAGTAATAGAACGGCCAGGTAAGCTGAGGTAGAGTTCACAGACTTCAAAAGATTCATGGGAGAAAGGAAGGGAGTGGCAGAAGGAAAGAGCTGGTTGCAGTGTGTCTTTGTAGATGACAGCAATGCCACCTCCACAGGAGAGTCGTGGAAAAGAAAGGGTTTTGTAGCCAGGTGGTGTCAGTTGTTGTATTGTTGGTTCATGACCTTGCGGGTTTAGCCAGGTTTCTGTGAGAAAAGTAAGATCAATGTTCTGTTCAGATATGAAATCTGAGAGATAGTCGGCTTTACCCCCTGAGCAGACAGATTGTGCATTAAGTAAACATATATGGAGAAGATTTGTTGGAGGCAGAGAGGTTGAAGATGACAGTGGTGAGTGAGGGTGACTTTCAGAGGGAGAGGACAGGGATGGTGAAGTAGATGTGTGCAGAGGAAGAGCAGACCAGAGTTCCAGTGGTGAGTCAGGTGTGGAAGATGGTGGAGGAGCTGGTTCAGTCAGGGAATTTATAGTTTCATGCACATCGTAAAACATTTTGGTTTGAGCAAATATTGTCAGAGTCAGAGTCACACACTAAGGAAGAAGTAACTGGAGGACAGAGAAGTGAAGGGGTGTTGTCTCTGGTTAGGGTCGTTGAGGCAGTGGCGTCTGAAGTGATGGGGGAGGCAGATGTACGGGAAGCAAGCCACAGGCGATGACGTTTGCCGGCGCGAGTTCCTCGTCTGGTTTTGCAGCGGTTGATTCTTAAATTTGAAATAAGCTGTTAGAGTTCATTTTGCAGAGGGTTAAACACACGTGGAAACGATGTCTTTTTGTCTGGAACAGTTCGTGTCATGGCAGTGGAATGGCAAACGCTGGGTGGTGGTGGTGGTAATTTGATGTCGTGTTTCACATGCAAATGATCAGGTTGCAGCAGGGTTACAGTACAGTGGGTCGCTAAGACCAGCAATGACAGGTGAAAACAAATCATGAAGTCGATTGAATTTTTGAAAAAAAAAGGTAAGTTCAAAATAAAAGATCGAAGTATTTCAAAAAGTAAATGATAACGGAGAGAACTGTTCTGATAGTTGGTGAAGAGACGGATACGCAGATACAAATTTTGTCTATGGAGGACGCTGGAAACCACATGAAAACATTACACAAACACAGAGGCATACACCATGCTGCCATCTCCATAAACTGTAGCCACACTCTCACTTCAAAGAAAGTTTGGGGGTTTTGATGATGAGGGAGGAGGAATAAATTGCTACACTAGAAGGTCATTATGGATTAAGACATAATCTCAACATGACAAGTCAAAGTATAACAACACAGACACGCACACTCACACACTCCCTTGCACACACACTCACACACATTCACACGCACTCACGCACACACACACTCACTTGCACACACACACTCACTCGCACACACACACTCACACACTCACTCACTCACACACACACACACACAGACACACTCACACACACTCACTCACTCATTCACACACACTCACAAATTCACATACAGACAACACTCACACACACTCACTCGCACACACACATGCTCACACACTCACACACACTCACTCACACACACACACTCACTCACACACACACACACACACACACAACAACACACACACACACAATCACACACGCTCACACACACACTCGCACACACACACACACACAACACACACACACACACACACACACACACACACACACACACACACACACAACACACACACACACACACACTCTCACACACACACTACCACACACACACTTACACTCACACACACTTACACTCACACACACACTCACACACACTACACACACACACACGTACACACACATTCACGCACACTCACACACACACTTACACTCACACACACACTTACACTCACACACACTTACACTTACACACTCTCTCACACACACACTCACTCACACACACATTCAAACACACTCACACACACACTCACACACAAACACTCAAACACACACACATACTCAATCACACACACACACTCACATACACACACTCACACACTCACACACACTCACTCTCACACACACACACATACACTCACATACTCATATACACTAACACACACACTCACACACATACATACATACACACACTCTCTCTCTCTATCTCTCCTACACACACACACAACACACACACACACACACACACACACACACACCACACACACACACACACACACACACACACTCACACACACACATACGTACACACACATTCACGCACACACTCACACACACACTTACACTCACACACACTTACACTAACACACACTTACACTTACACTCACACACACACACTCTCTCTCTCTCTCTCTCACACACACACACACACACACACACACTCACACACACACACACACACACACACACACACACACACACACACACACACACCACACACCACACACACAAAGTCCTTCGGATGAGACTATAAACCGAAGCCCCGTGTGCGAACGCACGCAGAACATCTTGCACACACGTTAAAACCTGTTCCTCTGTTTGTAAGAGTAGGCCATTGTGTTCCGGTGGGAACAGATGACAGAAATCACAAAACCGCATACACACAGGGACTGGATGTAAAAAATGCTTATTCCATTATCCTCGATATAAAAGATTGAAATAAAATAAATAAATAAACACACTCGCGCACACACACATACACACACACACTCACACACACACTCACTCACACACTTACACTCACACACACATACACCTACACACACACTCACACACACACTCAACCCCCCCCCCCCCCACACACACACACACACTCCCCCCTCCCCCCCAAACACATACTCACCCCCCACCCCACCCCCACACACACACTCACACACACACATACACACACACACACTCAACCCCCCTCCCCCCACATACATACTCACCCCCCACCCCCCCACACACACACACTCACACACACACACATACACACAGACACACTTACACTCACACACACTTACACTCACACACACACACTCTCTCTGTCTCTCACACATACTCACTCACACACACATTCAAACACACTCACACACACACACACTCACACACAAACACTCAAACAACACACACACACATACTCAATCACACACACACACACACTCTTATACACACACTCACACCCCCCCCCCCCACACTCACTCACACACACACATACACACACACCTCCCCCCCCCCCCCCTTCAAACACACACACACTTTTCGCTCCCTAACTAAAATTCCGAAGTTTGCTAACGGTGAGATTTACGCATTTTGAGACCGTGTTTCTCCCACCTCCCTCCCTCCCTCCCCATGTAAGTAGCTGCATTCCGACTTCGGGGATAACAATAATGATAATGATGATGATGATGATGATGATGATGATGATGATGATGATGATGGTGGTGGTGGTGGTGGTGGTGGTGACGATGGTGGTGATGATGATGATGATGGTGGTGGTAGTGGTGGTGATGTGTGGTGGTGATGGCGAT
>CM054139.1:75183722-75211222 GCA_028751875.1 Rapana venosa
GCTGCTGCTGCTGCTGCTGCTGCTGCTGCTGCTGCTGCTGCTACTTCTGCTGCTGCTGCTGCTACTGCTACTACTGCTGCTATTACTACTGCTGCTGCTGCTGCTGCTACTGCTACTACTACTGCTGCTGCTGCTGCTGCTACTACTTCTGCTGCTGCTGCTGCTGCTATTATTACTTCTGCTGCTGCTGCTGCTGCTGCTACTTCTGCTGCTGCTGCTGCTGCTGCTGCTACTTCTGCTGCTGCTGCTGCTACTGTTGCTGCTGCTGCTGCTGCTACTACTGCTGCTGCTGCTATTATTACTTCTGCTGCTGCTGCTGCTATTATTACTTCTGCTGCTACTGCTGCTGCTGCTGCTGCTGCTATTACTACTGCTGCTGCTGCTGCTGCTACTACTGCTGCTGCTGCTGCTGTTGCTGCTGCTATTACTACTGCTGCTGCTGCTGCTGCTGCTACTACTGCTGCTGCTGCTGCTGCTGCTCTATTACTACTGCTGCTGCTGCTACTGCTGCTACTACTGCTGCTGCTGCTATTATTACTTCTGCTGCTACTTCTGCTGCTGCTGCTGCTATTATTACTACTGCTGCTGCTATTATTACTGCTGCTGCTGCTATTATTACTGCTGCTGCTGCTGCTATTATTACTGCTGCTGCTGCTGCTGCTACTGCTGCTGCTGCTACTGCTGCTGCTTCTACTACTGCTGCTGCTGCTACTACTTCTGCTGCTGCTGCTGCTATTATTACTGCTGCTGCTACTGCTGCTGCTGCTGCTATTATTACTGCTGCTGCTACTGTTGCTGCTGCTGCTTCTACTACTGCTGCTGCTGCTACTACTACTTCTGCTGCTGCTGCTATTATTACTGCTGCTGCTGCTGCTGCTGCTACTACTGCTGCTGCTGCTGCTGCTACTACTGCTGCTGCTGCTACTACTTCTGCTGCTGCTGCAGCTATCATTACTGCTGCTGCTACTGCTACTGCTGCTGCTACTACTGCTGCTGCTGCTGCTGCTGCTGCTGCTGCTAAGACCAAATCGCAGTTATAGAAAGAGGGTTCTTTCTATAACTGCGATTTGGTCTTACTTTACTTACTTTACTTTTTCCTTCCGCTTGTACTCTGTGGCGTCTGCTGCAAGGCGGGTAGCTTGGAGGAGGGACAATCCATGGACTTTCAGTGTTTCTGCCACGGAATCACTCCAGCGTCGCCTGGGTCTACCTCTGGCCCTCGTGCCAGAGTACCTCAAGTTGTAAGCATGCAGGGTTGGCTGGTTTGGCGGCATCCATCCGTGTGAGGTGCTCGAACCACTTGGTTTAATGTTGTTCAATATGGTGTAGGACGGGTGTGGCTCCTACCATGTCTCTGATCACCTCGTTTCTTATCTTCTCTCTCCTAGTCTTGTTGATGGCTTTCCTAAAGCACTTCATCTCACACGTTACCAGTTTCTGCTCCAGCGCTTTTGTCAGGGGCCATGTCTGGCATTGGTAAGTGAGAGTTGGCAGGAAGATGGCATTGATCAGCTTTGCCTTGGTGCTCATAGGGATGTTAGGATGTCGCAGAAGTAGGGCAAGTTGATAGCTGACTGCGTTTGCGTTTTGACGGCATGTTTCTATTTCTCTGTCCAGTTTTCCATCTTCTGTGAATATACTGCCTAAGTACTTGAATTCAAACGTCCACTTTAGCTGGTCTCCGTTGATGTTGATTTTGAGCTTTTCTGGAGTTCTACTGACTGTCATGGCTTCGGTCTTGCTTACGCTGATTTTCATGCCATAGGTTTCACAGCTTGTATTGAGCTGGTCGGTGTGCTCTTGCAGCTTGTCTTTGTTATCATTGATCATGACTTGATCGTCAGCAAACAGAAGTTCGTTGAGTGCCTCCAGGTCTGAGTTGGCTTCCTTTGTGATCTGGTCCATATATATGATGAAGAGCAGAGGGGAAAGGACGCAGCCCTGTCTCACCCCAGACGTCACAGGGAACCAGTTGGAAAGTCCGCTTGGAGTGCGAACTGCGCTCTTGCTGTTGTTGTATACAGCTCTGATGTTATCTAAGAGCTGCCCCTTGATGTCATACTGCTCCAGGACCCTCCAGAGCTTATCTCTGTTCACTCTGTCAGATGCCTTTTCTTGGTCGACAAATACTAGGTGGAGTGCTTGATTGTACTCAAGAGCTCTCTCACTCAGTTGTCTCAGTGCAAAGATCGCATCAGTACAGCCTCTCCCTTTCCTAAAGCCAATCTGAACGTCACACAGTAGGTGTTCTGCTTTTGCTCTGGAGCGCTGCTCTATGATTTTTGCGTACATCTGTCCTACATGGCTGAGGAGTGAAATGCCCCTGTAGTTACTACAGTCCTTTTTACTGCCCTTCCTTTTCTATATTGGCACTACAATAGCGTTCTGCCAGTCTTCTGGATTTCTTCTTTCCTCCCATGCCTTTTGGAAGATGGTTGTGATCCATTCGACTCCAGTCTCTCCACAGGCCAGGATGGCTTCTGTTGTTATGCCATCTGCACCTCCTGCCTTCTCTTTAGGGCTAATTCTGATGGCCCTTCTTACTTCACATTCCAAGATGGTGGGCTCGGAGTGGTCTGGGTGGTTGGGAGTGAATTGTGATTGTGTGTCAGTCACCCCTGATGGGTTTAGAAGGTCTTTAAAGTAGTCTTCCCATCTCTGTATGATCTCATCCTGTTCCTGCAGTGGCTGTGCGTTTGCATCGTTGATCGCAGTGGTGGGGTCAAAGGGTTCCACCCGTATTCGCATGGCTTTTACACTTTTGTAGAACTCTCTTGGGGAGTGTTTACACATTTCGTTAAGTTCTTCACCATACTTTTTCCATGAAGCCTCTGCTGCTCTCACCACCTGCTTGCTGTTTCTTCTTGCGAGTCTGTAGTTCACGTAGTCATCTTCTTGATTTGACTTCAACCAGATCTTGAAGAGTCTCTTCTTTTCTTTGATGGGCTCCTTGACTTCTTCATTCCACCATGCTGTTGCCTTTCTGGTTCCATTTATGTCCTTCCTGTTGCCGCATGCCTCTTGCAAGGTGTCCAGGATAGCTGTTTTAAAGGTACTCCAGGCCTCCTCAATATTCATATCTGTAGGGTCCACCCCGTTCAGCTTATGAGCTACAGTGTTGAGGATGTGGTCCTGCACTTCAGCATTTTTTAGCTTGTTCATGTTGATCCTGTCTGCCTGTTTCCTTTTGCCTGGTGTCCTCGTCTCCAGTGTGTTGTGTTTCAGGATGACTGGTCTGTGGACTGAGTCTAGGATCACATTTGGAATAGTCCTCGCATCGGTAATGTTGTTTCTCATACCAGTTCTAGTTAGAATGAAGTCAATCTGTGATCTTACATTTGTGTTGTTCCACTTGTACCAGGTGTAGATTAGGCTGGGTCGATGTTGGAAGAAGGTGTTGGTGATCAGTAGCTCATGCTCTGCGCACAGTTCCAGCACATGGTTGCCGTTGTAATTGCAGGGTGTGTTCGGTGGTCACTGTGCGGGCCAAGATGCGGTGTCCATGGCGTTCTCCTCTCACCTACTCTGCCGTTGAAGTCTCCCATGACATAAAGATCCTCACTGTCATGCACCCTGTTGATAAGGTCTGAGAGGTTTCCAAAGAAGTCATCCTTTTCCTCGTCCGAGTACGTGTCATCACAAGGTGCATAGATCTGTATGTAGTTTGCGATCTTCTTTCCTTCTCTCACTCTGATCTTGATGCGTCTCTCCGAGATGTAATCGGTGTTCAAAATGTCTTTTGCTTCATTTGGATGCAGAATAAATCCCACATGTGTACTGCTCTCTGATCTTTGCTCACTCCGCTCCAGATGAGAATAAAGTCAGAGTCAGTTATCTTTGTCCCTGTACCTTTCCTTCTGGAGTCTGCTAAACCCATGATCGAGAGTTTGCGTTGGGTCATAAATTCCACTATTTCTGGTTCTTTGTCACTTATGCCACAGATGTTCCATGTGCCAACCGATTCACTATTTGAATGTCGTTGTCCTTGTCCATAGCCGGTCCGTTTTCCGTTTTGATCAGTCCACTTATATTTCCTTTTTTTCTCTTGAGCAATTTTGTTTTATCCACTACCGGCTAGCTAGGCCCGTGGTAGTTTCACCAGAGCCCCGTTAGCCAGCATGACCTGTTTCCACCTCCTACGACGGGGACGAGGGGTTGGGCTTTACGTCGTTTACATATAACGATTTAGTAACATTGGTAAAATACCAATTTCTCCTGCTCGTGTGTGATTGCGCGTGCACACACACACACACACACATATGAGACAGATACACACACACGTGAGAGACAGAGAAAGGAAGAGAGAGAGAGACAGACACAGACAGACAGACAAGGCAGAACAGAAAGAGAGAAGAGAGAGAGAGAGAGAGAGAGAGAGAGAGAGAGGGAGAGAGAGAGAGAGAGAGAGAGAGAGAGAGAGAGAGAGAGAGAGAGAGAGAGAGAGAGAGAGAGAAAATCTATTCACTTTTGATCATTTCCCAGTAACTTTTTTTTTTCTGACACAAACTCATCCACTCAGAACTAACCATCCTCTTTGATCCCTGATCACACCAGTCCCCTCCCTCCCTCCCTCTTCCTTCCCTCCCTCTCATCCCTCCCTTCCCCTTGTTAACGGTCATTTTAAGGTGAATACACTAGCTATTACTTTAAATGTCGTCTGTTAATGTAGCACAGCAAGCCCTCAATCTGTTTCTGATCTGCCCGCAAACATGGAGTCCATTCTGTTTTCAACGCAACCAATCAGTGCGCGCCTATCTAAAGTATGTGGCTGTCACGTGATGTTTGACGAATGACGGTCCGATGACGAAGTGTTAATGGGGGCCCCCTCAATGATTGGAATATATAGGAGGGGGGGGGGGGGGGGGGGGGGGGGGGGGGGGGGGGGGGTTTTAGGACCATCTCCTTGAAAATGAGCCGCGTGTTGTTGGCGTTTGAAGACTACGTTACTATGGTAAGGGGTTGTGTAGCTTTGTAAACGAACTGAAATCAATCCAACTGTTTCTCCGTCTTTGTCTCTCTCTCTCTGTGTCTCTCTCTCTCTGTCTCTCTCTCCCGGTTCTGTCTGTCTGTCTGTCTGTTGTCTTCGTCTTTCTCTCTCTCTCTCTCTCTCTCTCTCTCTTCTCTCTACTCTCTCTCTCTCTCTCTCTCCATCTGTCTCTATACTTGTCTGTCTGTCTATCTTTGTCTATCTATCTGTCCGTTTGTTTGTCTGTCTGTCTGTTTATCTATCTATCTATCTATCTATCTATCTATCTATTTACCTGTCTGTCTGTCTATCTATCTGTCTGTCTCTCTGTCTATCTATCTATCTATCTATCTATCTATCTATCTATCTATCTATCTTCTATCTATCTATCTATATCTAGAGAGACAGACAGAGAGAATGTGTGTGTATGTGCCTGCATATTCATGCGAGTGTTTGTGGTTGCATGAAAAACATAACTTTTTATGTGCATGCATGTTCAAAGGTATCAGCAGGCGTGTTTGCATGTACACGTGGGCGTGCCAGTGCGTGTGCGTGCGCGTGCGTGTGTGCGTGCATGCGTGTGTATGTGTGTGTATGTGTGTGTATGTGGTGTGTGTGTGTGGTGTGTGCGCGTGCCTGCGTGTCTGTACATTTGAATTTGTTAACTATGTTAAGTGTTATTGGTTGTATGTATGGGTGTGTTGAATGCAAGCGTTTTGATTTCTTTGTGCAAGATATTGTGCTATATAAATTCCATTCATCATTATAATTATTATTTTTAAGAACAAATTTCTTTATTATTATTTTTAAAATGATTATTATTATTATTATTATTAAATTATTATTATTATTATTATTATTATTATTATTATTATTATTATTATTATTATTATTATTATTATTCTCCTTCTTCTAAATTTAACATAAAATGAATTTCTCTATTTTATCCTAATCGATACACTTAAGAGACATATCGATGACCAAAAAAATCTCATTCACGCTCTGACCCCCTGTGTTAATTCTAGTACATATTTTCTGTCCCATCCCATTACAGTGACATTTTTTCCCTAATATACTTCGTGTAATTAACGTAGGCCATTGTGTGCTGGTGGGAAATGCATCACAAAAGTTTTCAAAACTGTATACACACAGGAGACTGGATGTAAAAAAACAACAAGCACATGAGCGCTTATTCCGTTATCCTTGAAATTATAGAATAAAAATGGATAAATAAATCAATGAATGGAAAAAATAATAAAAATGAATCGAACACTGATTCTAAAAAAAGGAAGACTGAATAGAGCACTGAAAATAACAACAACAACAACAACAACAACAACAACAACAACAATAATAATAATAATAATCATAATCATAATCATAATCATCATAATCATAATCATACAAGTAATGATAATTTAAAAAAACAACAAAACCGGCAGTTCATTCAGCTCTTGTGACATTCGAGATAATGATACGTATCAAATGTGCCTGTCAGTATTTGTAAATGCCCTCCATGGGATGATTAAAGCGTTTTTGACTTTGACTTTGACTTTGACTTGCCTTACCTTGCCTTGACTGGACTTGTCTTGCCTTGCCCTGACTTTGACTTGACTTGCCTTGCCTTGACTTTGACTTGACTTGCCTTGCCTTGCCTTGTCTTGTCTTGTCTTGACTTGACTTGACTTGACTTGACTTGACTTGTCTTGACTTGACTTGACTTGACTTGGCTTGACTTGGCTTGGCTTGTCTTGCCTTGCCTTGACTTGACTTGGCTTGGCTTGTCTTGACTTGACTTGACTTGGCTTGACTTGACTTGATTTGACTTGACTTACCTTGACTTGCCTTGCCTTGACTTAACTCGACTTGACTTACCTTGCCTTGTCTTGACTTGACTTGACTTACCTTGACTTAACTTACCCTGCCTTGACTTGACTTGACTTTGACCTGACTTGACTCTGACTTGACTTGACTTTGACTTGACTATGACTTGTCTTGCCCTTGAATTGACTTGACTTTGACTTGACTTGACTTGACTTTGATTTTGACTCGACTTGACTTGCCTTGCCTTGCGTTGCCTTGACTTTGACTTGACTTGCCTTGCCTTTACTTGCCTTTCCTTGCCTTGCCTTGACTTGACTTGACTTTGACTTTGACTTTGACTTGGCTTGACTTGCCTTGACTTGCCATGACTGTTTTCCATGAACAGAAAAATAGAAGTGGGAAGAATTAACCTGGGATTGTAACCCTCTCCCTACACAAGTCAGTGACAGTGCTTGTCATCTATCTATAGCTTGTTTAATAGTCAGAGAGCCACGATTAACTGGACTGGAATGAAATTGATGGCTTGAGACCAATCTGTATGTAAAAACAAGGGCATTGTTATGTTAATCAATACGTTTAAAATAAAAAGCCTTGTTATGTTAATCAGTATGTAAAAAGTTATTGTTGTGTTAATCTATATGTTAAAAAAGGCCTTGTTATGTTAATTTATATGTTAAAAAGGCCTTGTTATATTAATCTGTATGTTGAAAAAAAGGCCTTGTTATGTTAATCTGTTGTTTTTTTAAAAAAAGGCATTGTTATGTTAATCTAAATGTTTCAGAAAAGGGCATTGTTATGTTAATCTATACATTTTATAAAAAAAAAAAGGCATTGTTATGTTAAGCTGTATGTTTTATAAAAAAAAAAGGCATTGTTATGTTAATCTGTATGTGAAAAAGGCATTGTTATGTTAATCTATATGTAAAAAAGGCATTGTAATGTTGTTGTTTTTTTAAAAGGCATTGTTATGTTAATCTATATGTAAAAATAAAAAGACATTATAATGTTAATCTATATGTTAAAAAAGGCATTGTAATGTTACTTTTTTTTAAAGAAAGGCATTGTTATGTTAATCTTTATGTAAAAAAGGCATTGTTATGCATTGTTATGCTAATCTGTATGTTTTATTTTAAAAAAGGCATTGCTATGTTAATCTATATGTTTTTAAATAAAGCATTGTTACGTTAATCTATATGTTGGTGGGTTTTTTTTAAAGGCAGTGTTATGTTAATCAATATGTAAAAATAAAACGGCATTATAATGTTAACCCTCATAAAAGCTCAACAGATATATACATTAACTTTGTTCAGACCCTTACCAGGACTATTACTGCTGCTATTACGCCTGTCTGTACATTGTTTGTTATGTGTAGTTACTGTGTTAAGAGTGGGAGGCGTAGTAACTACTGCAGTAGTACCCCCCTCCCCCCTCGCCCCCCACCCTTCCCACCTGCCCATCCACCCACCCGCCCTTCCTTCCATTCTGTGTACTCATTTCACTGATCATTTGTTTGTTACCTGTCATCACCATCATTAACCATTACACCCAGTGGTGTGTAGGGCAGCAAACAAAGCGCTTCCACTCCTGCCTATCCTGGGCCAACCTAGTCACTGATCCCCATTTTATTTTTGTTACCTGTAGTTACTGTTAGAGTAAGAGGCGGAGTAGTAGTTAATGTAAGAGCTCCCCTCACTCCCCCCCCTCACACCAAACCTCCCCTTCCCCCCCCCCCTCCCCCCCCTCTGTGAACCTATTCATTGATCGTTAAACGAGTTTCAGTGATATGGTACATGATTTATTATTGTTGTTGTTGTTGTTGTGTTATTATTATTTTTTATTAATTGTTGTTGTTGTTGTTGTTTTTGTTGTTGGTTTTTTATTGTTTTAATTTTTTAAATTGTTGTTGTTGTTTGTTTTAGTAGTAGTAGTAGTAGTAGTAGTAGTAGTAGTAGTAGTAGTAGTAGTAGTAGTAGCGGCAGCAAACAGCAGGGGCAGCAGCAGCAGCAAACAGCAGTAGGGAGTATAGTAGTAGTAGTAGTAGAAGTGTAAGTAGTAGTAGTGTAGTAGTAGTAGTAATAGTAGTAGCAGTAGCACGCAGCAGTAGCAGCAGCAGCAGCAGCAGTAGTAGTTTTAGTAGTATGACAACCCTGTTTTCTGAGTAACTGACACAGTTTTAGTGAAAGTATCCAGAATCGCTTAATCTCCAATTTATTCAATTCAATTCCATTAATTCAAAATACCATAACAATCCCATAAAGGGCAATTACAAAACACTGACAAGCACACACAGTGATAAGAATGATGATAAAAACACGAAAGAAAATTATATATCTCCTTATTTTTTTTAACCTTGTTTTCTTTTCTTTCTGTCACCTCCTTCTTGTCTATCTTATACAATCTTGGTCTATTCCAGGGGGACGGGATAGCCTAGTGGTTAGAACATTACGCTCGCAATCTGACAACCCGGGTTCGATTCCCGTTCAAGGGGAGATATTTTCCCCTGGAGTTAACATCAGTGCAGACTCCACTCTCCCCAAAAGTCTTTAAGATGAGACTATAAACCGAGGCTCCGTGTGCTGCGAACGCATGCAGAACACCTTGCGCACACGTTAAATCCTGTTCCGCTTTTTCGTAAGAGTAGGCCATTGTGTGCTGGTGGGAACAGATGACAGAATTGACAAAACCGCATACACACGGGGACTGGACGTAGAAAAAGCACATAAGTGCTTATTCCATTATCCTCGATATAAAAGAATTGGAAAAAATATAAAAATAAAAAAATTCCTGCTTGTTGCCTTTTCACCCACAAAAGACTTAAAACTACAAAAAATCCTTTTCTTTCCCAGGCAAAAGTCGGATGTGCTGGGTCTGACTTGCCAGGCGCTTAACGGCAGCAGCAGCGTACAACGCATTTTAGCTCATACAACAACAGACAACAATAGTTGCTGTCTGAACTTTTGACAAAGAAAAGTCTTGTACTGTAAAGGTAAAGGAAGGTAAAAGTGTCCCATAACCTATGAGGTCGTAGGGGAGCAGGCGTCAGAGACCTCACTTCTCTAGGGCCAGCATATTGAGGGCAGCGCCCATCTCCTCTCCCTCGCTGCTTTACCTTCCCTGACCCTAAAGAGGGCAGGTTCCCATTTACAGCTGGGTGAACTGGGGGAACTGTACTGAAGCCAAGGCGCGCAAACGGTCACCCATCCAACTGGTAACCACGCTCGACGCTGCTTAACTTGGCTGGGGGAAAGCGAGTGCTCCGACCACTGAGCTATCCTGTCTTACAAAAGAACGCCATGTCTGCCTAGTCTCACAGTCTATGAAAACTGTTCACATGAACTACTTCCTCTTTGTGATACTACTAGTTTTTTTGAGAATCTGACCCCAATTCCCCCCTCCTCCCTTTGACAAAATAATAATGAAATTTTCAACCCACCTACCATCACCCCCCTTACCTCCCCCCCCCCCCCCCAACCTTTCCTCCCTCCCACAATTTCAATTCATCCATAACTAATGAGGTGAGGCGACCTCCAGCTGTTTTTTTTTAATTATTAACGAATTTATGTATAAATAGTTCGTGGGCTGTATTTTGAAACCCAGCAATCACTTTTGCCTCTTTTTTCCACCGTTGTTGTTGTTGTCAGTTGCATCAGTGGTTGACTATGGGGCATTGACAAGTTGTATGTTATCTAGCTGCCAGATTCAAACTATGAAGAAGAAAAAAAAGGTGACCATGTCCGCAACAATGATCTGCATGTTGCTTCCCTTCTGTGCGACTGAAATCTGTCTGCAATGAAGTTTAGTTAAGTCTGTCTGGTTTGAAACTATAAGGTAAAGGTGTCCCATAATAACCTATGTGGTCGTAGGGAAGCGAGGCGTCAGAGACCTCAGCTTCTCCAGGGGCCAGCATAATGAGGGCGGCGCCCATCTCCTCTCCCTCGCTGCCTTACCTTCCTTGACCCTAAAGAGGCAGGTGCACATTTACATCTGGGTGAACTGGAGAACTGTACTGAAGCCAAGGCGTGTGAATAGTCACTCATCCGTTTGGTAACCACGCTGAATACTTCTTAAGCTTAGCTTGGGGAAAGCGAGTGCTCTGACCACTGAGCTATCCCACACTTTTTATAATGGACAGCAGTTATAAATTATTATGTGAGCACACGTTCATACCAAATCATAATAATTATATCATTCTATTCATTCTTGGACCAACGAAGACAGAAAAAAATCTTGGTAAGAGAGCAATTGACACTTTCTGGAAGGAACATTGTTTAAACAAGGGATTTCCTTTCTCATAAGTTGACTCTCTCTCTCTCTCTCTCTCTCTCTCTCTCTCTCTCTCTCCTCTCCTCTCCCCTCTCTCTCTCTCTCCCCTCTCTCTCTCTCTCTCTTTCTCTCCTCTCTCTCTCTCTCTCTTCTCTCTCTCTCTCTCTCTTATCTCTCTCTCTCTCTCTCTCTCTCTCTCTCTCTCTCCCCCTTCTTAACACCGAGATTCGAACCCACGACTTCATGGACCCATGGGATTGAAGTGAAAAGGTCTTAACCACTCGGCTATAGCGTTCCCTTGGTCCTCTATCTGAATAGTGTTGTCTGCCAGTTTGTGGTATGGAGTTCGATTCTTTGTGCTGATATCGGGAACATTGTTAGTATAATTATTGTATTAGTTTGTATTGTGTTTTGTTGTGTTGTATGGTTTTGTGGATTTGCAGTGGAGTGTGGAGTGGAGTGTTGTGGTGTGGAGTGTGGGGTGGAGTGTGGTGAAGTGTGGGGTAGTGGAAAGGAGTGGAATGAAATTCACGGCTTGAGACCAATCTGTATGTAAAAAGAAGGCATTGTTATGTTAATCTGTATGTAAAAAGAAGGCATTGTTATGTTAGTCTGTTTGTAAAAAAAGGCATTGTTATGTTAATCTATATGTTTAAAAAAAGGCATTGTTATATTAATCTGTATGTAAAAAAGGCATTGTTATGTTAATCTGTTTGTTTAAAAAAAGCATTGTTATGTTAATCTATATGTTTAAAAAAAGGTCTTGTTATGTTAATCTATATGTAAAAAAGACATTGTTATGACAAAACCGCATACACACGGGGACTAGATGTGAAAAAAGCACATGAGTGCTTATTCCATTATCCTCGATATTTAAAAAAACCCAGTCATCTGAGCGCTTTGATTTGTTGCTTTCCAAGATTCAGCGCTATATAAATTCCATACATTATTATTATTATTATTATTAATCTATATTAAAAAAGGGATTGTTAGGTTAATCTATATGTAAAAAAAGACATTATGTTAATATTGTTTTGTTCTTTTAAAAAAGGCCTTGTTATGTTAATCTATATGTATAAAAGGCCTTGTTACATTAATCTATATGTGTTTTTTTTAAAGGTATTGTTAGGTTAATCTATATGTAAAAATAAAAATGGCATTGTAATGTTACCCCTCATAAAAGCTCGGCAGATATCCATTGACTTTGTTCAGACCCTTACAAGGACTATTGCTGCTGCTATTATGCCTGCCTGTACATTGTTTGTTATGTGTAGTTACTGTGTTAAGAGTGGGAGGCGTAGTAACTACTGCAGTAGTACCCCCTCCCCCCTCGCCCCCCACCCTCCCCACCTGCCCCTCCCCCCACCCGCCCTTCCTTCCATTCTGTGTACTCATTTCACTCATCATTTGTTTGTTACCTGTCATCACCATCATTAACCATTACACCCAGTGGTGTGTAGGGCAGCAACAAAGCGCTTCCACTCCTGCCTATCCTGGGCCAACCTAGTCACTGATCCCCATTTTATTTTTGTTACCTGTAGTTACTGTTAAAGTAAGGGGCGTAGTAGTAGTTAATGTAAGGGGCCCCCCCCCCACCAAATCCAAAACCCCCCCCTCACAAAATCCCCCTCCCCCTCTCCCCCCCCCCCCCCCCCCCCCCCCCCCCCCCCCCCCCCCCCCCCCCCCCCCCCCCCCCCCCCCCCCCCCCCCCCCCCCCCCCCCCCCCCCCCCCCCCCCCCCCCCCCCCCCCCCCCCCCCCCCCCCCCCCCCACCCCCCTTGTGAACATATTTCTTTGTTTTTTTTTCTTTGCTTAACGGGATTCATTTATTTAATGGCCCCATAAAGTTGTGATTGTTGTGTGATGATTTTTGGGTTTTTGTTGTTGTTGTTCTTGTTTTTGCTGTTTGTTTGTAGTTGTTGTTGTTGTAGTAGTAGGTAGTAGTTTTTATTAGTAGCAGCAGCAGCAGTATTTATTTGTAATAGTAGAAAGTAGTGAAGTAGCAGCAGCAGCAGAAGCATTTGCAGCAGAAAGCAGCATTTGTAGTGGCCAAGCGCAGCAGAAAAAAGGTAGTAGTTAGTAGTAGTAAAGTATTTAGTATTTGTAGTAGCATTTAGTAATAGTTGTAGTAGTGTAATAGTAGTAGTAGTGTAGCGTAGAATAGTATTTATATTTATTTATTTGTAGAAGTGTAGTAGTAGCGCAGCAGCAGCAGAAGCAGCAGCAGCAGCGTAGTAGTAGTGGAGTAGTAGTGAATTTGAGCAGCAGCAGCGCGCAGCAGAAAGCACCCAGCAGCAGCGCTTATTAAGTATTTAGTAGATTTGTTAAAGTGGTAGTAGTGCGCGCAGAAATTTTTGTAGTAGTAGCAGTTGCAGCAGTAGTATTTGTGTAAAAAGTAGCATTTTTTTGCAGTATTTGTAGAGTAGTAGCATTTAAAAATAAAAAAGCCCCAGAAAGTGTATTTGTATTTGCATTTCGTCCCATTTAGCAGCAGTAGTAGAAAGTAGTAGCAGTTTAGTAGTAGTAGTATTTGGTTTTGTTAGTAGTAGTAGTGTGGGTGTGGGTAGTACAAGTAGTAGTAGTGTAGTATTAGCAGTAGCAGTAGCAGTAGCAGTAGTAGTAGCAGTAGTAGTAGTAGTAGCAGTAGTAGAAGTAGCAGTAGTAGCAGTAGTAGTAGCAGTAGTAGCAGTAATAGTAGCAGCAGCAGCAGTAGTAGTAGTAGTAGTAGTAGTAGTAGTAGTCGTAGTAGCAGTAGCAGCGGTAGTAGTAGTAGTAGTAGTCGTAGTAGTAGTAGTAGTAGTAGTAGTAGTAGCAGCAGCAGCAGCAGTAGTAGTAGTAGTAGTAGCAGTAGCAGCAGTAGTATGTAGTAGCAGCAGCAGCAGGCAGCAGCAGCAGCAGCAGCAGCAGCAGCAGCAGTAGTAGTAGTAGTAGTAGTTAGTAGTAGTAGTAGTAGTAGTAGTGAGTAGAAGTAGCAGTAGCAGCGTAGGTAGTAGTAGTAGTAGTAGTAGTAGTAGTCGTAGTAGTAGTAGTAGTAGGTAGTGGTAGCAGCAGCAGCAGCAGCAGTAGTAGTAGTAGTAGTAGTAGTAGTAGTAGTAGTAGTAGCAGCAGCAGCAGCAGCAGTAGTAGTAGTAGTAGTAGCAGTAGCAGCAGTAGTAGTAGTAGCAGCAGCAGCAGCAGCAGCAGCAGTAGTAGTAGTAGTAGTAGTAGTAGTAGTAGTAGTAGTAGTGTAGTAGTAGTAGTAGTAGAAGTAGCAGCAGCAGCAGTAGAAGTAGTAGTTTTAGTAGTATGACAACCCTGTTTTCTGAGTAACTGACACAGTTTTAGCGAAAGTATCCAAAATCACTGAATATCCAATTTATTTAATTCAATTCCATTAATTCAAAATACCATAACAATCACCATAAAGGGCAATTACAAAACACTGACAAGCACCCGCAGTGATAAGAATGATGATAAAAACATGAAAGAAAATTATATATCTCCTTTATTTTTTTTTAACCTCGTTCCTTTTCTTCCTGTCACCTCCTTCTTGTCTATCTTATTCAATCTTGGTCTATTCCAAGGGGACGGGATAGCCTAGTGGTCAGAACATTACGCTCGCAATCTGACAACCCGGGTTCGATTCCCGTTCAAGGGGAGATATTTTCCCCTGGAGTTAACATCAGTGCAGACTCAACTCTCCCCAAAAGTCCTTCGGATGAGACTATAAACCGAGGTCCCGTGTGCTGCGAACGCATGCAGAACATCTTTCACACACGTTAAATCCTGTTCCGCTTTTCCGTAAGAGTAGGCCATTGTGTGCCGGTGGGAACAGATGACAGAATTGACAAAACCGCATACACACGGGGACTAGATGTAAAAAAAAAAAGCACAAAAGTGCTTATTCCATTATCCTCGATATAAAAGAAGAAAATAAAATTAAAATATTTCCTGCATACTGCCTTTTCATCCACAAAAGACTTAAAACTACAAAAAAATCCTTTCTTTCCCACGCAAAAGTTGGATGTGCTAGGTCTGACTTGCCAGGCGCTTAACGGCAGCAGCAGCGTATATCACATTTTCGCTCATACAACAACAGACAACAATAGTTGCTGTCTGAACTTTTGACGAAGAAAAGTCTTGTACTGTAAAGGTAAAGGAAGGTAAAGGAGTCCCATAACTTATAAGGTCGTAGGGGATTTTAGGCGTCAGAGACCTCACTTCTCTAGGGCCAGCGTATTGAGGGCGGCGCCCATCTCCTCTCCCTCGCTGCTTTACATTCCCTGACCCTAAAGAGGGCAGGTACCCATTTACAGCTGGGTGAACTGGGGGAACTGTACTGAAGCCAAGGCACGCAAACGGTCACCCATCCAACTGGTAACCACGCTCGAAGCTGCTTAACTTGGCTGGGGGAAAGCGAGTGCTCCGACCACTGAGCTATCCGTCTTACAAAAAAACCGCCATGTCTGCCTAGTCTCACAGTCTATGAAAACTGTTCACATGAACTACTTCCTCTTTGTGATACTAGTATTTTGAGAATCTGACCCCAATTCCCCCCTCCTCCCTTTGACAAAATAATAATGAAATTTTCAACCCACCTACCATCACCCCCCTTACCTCCCCCCCCCCCCACCTTTCCTCCCTCCCACAATTTCAAATCATCCATAACTAATGAGGTGAGGCCACCTCCAGCTGGTTTTTTTAACAAATTTATGTATAAATAGTTCGTCTGCTGTATTTTAAAACCGGGCAATCACTTTTGCCTCTTTTTTTCCAGTTGTTGTTGTTGTCAGTTGCATCAGTGGTTGACTAAGCCGCATTGACAAGTTGTATGTTATCTAGCTGCCAGATTCAAACTATGGAAGAAGAAAAAAGGGTGACCATGTCCGCAACAATGATCTGCATGTTGCTTCCCTTCTGTGTGACTGAAATCTGTCTGCAATGAAGTTTAGTTTAAAGTCTGTCTGGGTTGAAACTATAAGGTAAAGGTGTTCCCATAACCTATGTGGTCGTTGGGGAGCGAGGCGTCAGAGACCTCAGTTTCTCCAGGGGCCAGTATATTGAGGGCGGGTGGCGCCCATCTCCTCTCCCTCGCTGCTTTACCTTCCCTGACCCTAAAAGAGGGCAAGGTACCAATTTACAGCTGGGAGAACTGGGAAACTGTACTGAAGCCGAGGCGTGTGAATAGTCACTCATCCACTTGGTAACCACGCTGAATACTACTTAACCTTAGCTTGGGGAAAGCGAGTGATCTGACCACTGAGCTATTCCTAATCTTTTTTTATAATGGACATTAGTTATGTTATGTGAGCACACGTTCATACCAATTCATAATAATTATATCATTCTATTCATGGCTGGACCAACGAAGACAGAAAAAAAATCTTGGTAAGAGAGTATTTTGCACTTCCTGGAAGGAATATTGTTTAAACAAGTGATTTCCTTTCTCATAAGGTGTGTGTATGTTGTGTGTGTGTGTGTGTTGTGTGTGTGTGTGTGTGTGTGTGTGTGTGTGTGTGTGTGTGTGTGTGTGTGTGTGTCTCTCTCTCTCTCTCTCTCTCTCTCTCTCTCTCTCTCTCTCCCTCTCCCCCCCCCCCCTTCTTGTTCTTGTTGTTCTTGTTGTTGTTGTTCTTCTTCTTCTTCTTCTTCTTCTTCATTTTTGTTTGCCTGTTGGTTTTTCTTTTTTTTCTTTTTTTCACGAGGGCCTGGTGGTAAAGAAGCCACTGGCTTATCCATTTACCTCTTTAAAAATATTCGAGCTCGAGTTCGAGTTCGAGTTCTCTCTCTCTCTCTCTCTCTCTCTCTCTCTATCTCTCTCTCTCTCTCTCTCTCTCTCTCTCTTCTCTCTCTCTCTCTCTCTTCTCTCTCTCTCTCTCTCTCCCTCTCTCTGTGCATTCCTTTACAAGGAGGTGTCCGTAGTGCTTGGTTCTCTGGGTTTTGTATTTTACAAGGTCTGCCCGCTGGCCTCAGCCGACACATTCCCACTTCAGAGCAGCTCATTTTCTCGTACAGGATGCATGCTGGGTATGTTCATGTTTCTGTAACCCACTGTCATCATCATCATCAGACCCGTGACCTTGGCGGTCGTGGGGGAGACACGAAAGACGATGCCGTGGTAAGCCTCCTCCATCCATCTCAGTCCTCGGCTCTGCGCAGTAGTGCCGAGTCATTCATCCTGGTCCATTCTCTGATGTTGTCCATCCATGACTTGTTCTGTCTTCCCCTCCTTCTGCCACCTTCGAGTGTTCCCTGCAGTACTGTTTTTGGCAGAGTGTTGTGGCGGGTGACGTGGCCGAACCAAGTCAGCTTTTTCTTCTTGATGATGGTAAGAAGGGGTTCCTGTGGATCTGCCAGCCGTGTTATTTGACTCTTGACAAATTCATTGGTCTTTCGTTCTCTCCAGGATATGCCCAGTAGTTTTCTATGGCATTTTGTTTCAAATGACTGGATTCGCTTTGCTGTTTCAGCAGTCAATGTCCAGGTTTCACTTCCGTACAGCAGGATAGTCTGAATTAGGGCTTTGTAGAGCTTTAGTTTGATTGGGAAACTGATCTCTTTACTTTTCCATATGGTGGTGAGTTTTGTCATGGAAGATGTTTGCCATGGCTATTCTGACTTTGATTTCTGTCGTCGATCGCCCGTCCTTTGTGAGTGTAGCTCCAAGGTATTTAAAAGCGTCTACCTCCTCCAGTTGTTGGCCGTTCATGTAAATTTTAGCAGTGGCGTTGCTCGTGCTGTTCACAAGTACTTTACTTTTCTCCGAGCTCACCTCCATCCCATATGCTCCAGCTCTGTTCTCAAGTCTGGTCGTAAGATCTTGCAGCTCTGTGTTACTTCCGCCATGAGGTCAATGTCATCGGCAAACCGTAAGTTGTTGAGGGGTCTGCCGCCAATGGAGATGGTAGAGTGGAAGTCATGGAGGGTCTCTCTCATAATGTTTTCCAAGAACAGATTAAACAGAACTGGAGATAACAGGCATCCTTGTCGGACCCCAACTGTGGTTTTGAAGTAGTCTCCGACCTGATTGTTCAGAAGGACTGCACTGCTTGCGGTGTTGTATAGTGCTTGAATGGTTTGCACTAGTCCTTCTTCAATGCCAAACATTCTGAGGACCTGCCACAGGCCTTCGTGCCATACTCTGTCAAAAGCCTTCTTGAAGTCGATGAAGTTGTGGAACATGTCTCTCTGATGTTGAAGATGTTTTTCCATCAGGATGTGGCAGTTAAAAATCTGTTCGATTGTGCTCCTGCCTGCCCTGAACCCAGCTTGTTCCTCTGCAAGGTGTTCTTCTGCCTCCTTCTTTAGTCGATTCAAAATAACTTTAAGCATGATCTTGCTGGCGTTGCTGGCGTGACTGTAAACTTATATGAATTATGGGATCTTTAACATGCAATATTCAATCTTCTGCATGTGTGAAGGGAATCAAGGCACTGGAGGTCTGCACTGAAATCGACCCGGGAGGAAAAACTGTCCTGCAATGAAGTTTTTAAAGTTTAAAGTCCCTGTCTGGGTTGAAACTATAATGTAAAGGTTGTTTTCCCATAACCCTATGGTGGTTCTTTGGGGGCGAGGGCGTCAGAGAACCTCAGTTTTATCTCCAGGGCCAGTATATTTGAGGGGCGGGTGGCGCCCCACTCCTCTCCCTTCGGCAGCATTAAACCTCCCTGACCCTAAAAGAGGGCAAGGCACCATTTTTACAGCTGGGAGCACTGGGAAACTGACACTGAAGCCGAGGGCGTGTAATAGTCCCACTCATCCACTTGGTAACCAACGCTTGAATACTAACTTTAACCTAAGCTTGGGGAAAGCGATGATCTGACCACTGAGCTAATTCCGAAACTTTTTTTTTTATAATGGGACATTTAGTTATGTTATGTGAGCAACACGTTCAATACCAATTTCATAATAATATATCTTTCCTAATTTCATGGCTGGACCAACGACAGACAGAAAAAAAAAATCTTTGGTAGAGAGTCAATTTGCACTTCTGGAAGGAATATTGTTTAAACCAAGTGATTTCCTTTCTCAAAAGGGTGTGGTGTTTATGTGTGGTGTGTGTTGTGTGTTGTGTTGTGTGAGTGTGTGTGTGTGTGTGTGTGTGTGTGTGTGCTGACAGGTAGCTATATTAGCCCCCGTGTGTGTGCCTCCTCTCTCTCTCTCTCACTCCTCACTCTCTCTCCTCTCTCATCCCTCATCCCCACCCCCCCCTTTCTTGTTCTTGTGTTCTTGTTGTTTGTTTGTTCTTCTTCCTTCCTTCTTCCATCTTCCATTTTGTTGCCTGTTGGTTTTTTCTTTTTTTTCTTTTTTTTCACGAGGGCCCCTGTGTAAAGAAGCCCACTGCTTAAACCCCCATTTACCCTTTAAACTTACCCCTCTTTAAAAAAATATTCTAGCTCGAAGTTCAGTTCAGAGTTTCTCTTCTCTCTCTCTCATCCTCCTCCTCCCCCTCCTCCTTCGTCCCTCCTCTTCGTCCGTCTTCTCTCCCTTCTCTCTCTCCCTCATCATCCTCTCTCACTCGCCTCATTTCATCCACGTCTCCTCTCATCTCCTCTCTCATCTCTCTTCTCTCCCCTCCACTCTCTCTCCCTCTCTACTGTGCATGTCCTTTATTACAAGGAGGGTGTCCGTTAAGTGCTTTTGGTTTCCTATGGGTTTTTGAATTTTACAAGGTCCCTGCCCCGCTGGCCTCAGCCGACAACATTTACCACTTCAAGAGCAGCTCCATTTTCTCGTACAGATGCATGCCCTGGGTACAATGTTTCAATGTTTTCTGTAAACCCACTCTGTCATCATCAAACCAATCAACCCCCGTGAACCCTGGCAGTCCCGTGGGGGAGACACGAAAAAGACGAGCGTGTAAGCCCACCCTCCATCCATTCCTCAAGTCCTTTCTGTCTCTGCGCAGTACGTGCCGAGTCCATTCATCCTGGTCCATTCCTCTGAATTGTTTTTTGTCCATCCATGACTTGTTCCTGTCTTCCCCTCCTTCTGGCCTGCCACCTTCGAGTGTTCCCCCTGCAGTACTGTTTTTTTTTGCAGAGTGGTTGTGGCGGGTGACGTGGCCTGAACCAAGTTCCAGCTTTTTCTTCCTTGATGAATGGTAAGAAGGGGTTTCCTGGTGGATCTGCCACACGTGTGTATTTGACTCTTGACAAATTCATTGGTCTTTCGTTTCCTCTTACCAGGAAATATGCCCACATTAGTTTTTTCTTATGGCATTTTTGTTTCAAAATGACCGGATTCGCTTTTGCTGTTACAGCAGTTTCAAAAGTCCAGGTTTTCCACTTCCCGTTACAGCAAGGATAGTCCTAATTAGGGCTTTGTCAGAAAGCTTTAGTTTTGCTTGGGAAAACGATCTCTTACTTTCCCATATGGTGGTGAGTTTTGTCCAGGGAAGATGTTTGCCCATGGCCTATACCTTGACCTATTTGATTTTCTTGTCGTCGATCGCCACCGCCTTTTGTGAGGTGTAGCCCAAGGTATTTTAAAAGCGTCCAACCTCCTCCAGTGTGTTTGCCGCGTTCATTGTAAAATTTTTAGCAGTGGAGAGTTGCCGTGCTGTTTCACAATACTTTACTTTTCCTCCGAGCTCACCTCCATCCCATATGCGCCCACATGCTAACTGTTCCAAGTCCCTGTTCGTAAGATCCTTGCAGCTTCTGTGTTACTTCCGGCCATGAGGTCAATGCATCGGCAAACCGTAAGTTGTTGAGGGTCCCTGCCGCCCAATGGAGGAATGGTAAGTGGAAAGTCATGGAGGGTCCTTCTCCTCATAATGTTTTCCCAAGAAACAGATTAAACAGAACTGGAGATAAACAGGCCATCCTTGGTCGGACCCCAACAGTGGTTTTGAAGTAGTGTCCCCTCCGACACTGATTGTTCAGAAGGACTGCACTGCCTTATGCGTGTTGATATAGTGCTTGAATGGTTGCACTAGTCCTTTCTTCCCAAATGCCAAAACATTCTTGAGGACCTGCCCCAGGCCCTTTCTCGCTGCCATAACTCCCCTGTCCAAAAGCCCCTTCTTGAAGTCGATGAAGTTGTTTGGAACAATGTACATCTCTCGATGTTGGAAGAATGTTTTTTTTCCAATCAGGATTGGTGGCAGTTAAAAATCTTTATCACGATTGGTGCTCCTGACCAACTGCCCTGAACCCAGCTTGTTCCTCTGCAAGGGTGTTCTTTCTTCCTTTATTCTGCCTCCTACCTTTTAGTCGCGAATATTCAAAATAACTTTTAAGCATGAATCTGCGGGCGTTGCCGGGCGTGAACTTGTACACTTATTATGGAATTATGGATTCTTTAACATTCAATATTCAATCTTCTGCAGATGTGTGGAAGGGACCATCCAACGCACTGGCAGTCTGGCACTTGAAAAGATCGACCACTGGGAGTTGTAAAAATTTTTCCCCCCACCCCTTAATTCACCCAGACGCTGACGCCGAGATTCGAACCCACGACTTCAATGGAACCCAAGGATGAAGTGAAAAGGACCCTTAACCACTCCGGCAATAGCGTTTTCCTTTGGTCCTCAATCCTGAATAGTGATGGTCTGCCCATTTCTTGGTGGTAATCCGAGTTGGATCTTGCGTTCTGATAATCGGGAACATGTCTAATCGAGCAGTTGTAAAGTTTTGTATTGTGCTTTGTTGTGTCTTGTAATGGTAGTGATGGAGTGGAAGTGGAGGTGTGATGAAGTGGTGGTGTGTGGTTGTGGTTGGGCGTGTGTAAAAGTGTGGTTGTAGTGTGGTGTGGTGTGGTGTAGTGTGGTGTGGTGTAGTGTGGTGTAGTGGTGGTGTAAGTGTTGTAGTGTGAGGTTGTAGTGTAGTGTGGTGTGGTGGTAAGTTGTGGTTTGTGGTAGTGGTATGGTGTGTGGTATAGTGTATGTGGGAGTAGTGTATGTAAAAGCGTAGTGATAGTTGTAAAGTGTATTAATAGTGTAGTGTCTGGTGTATTGTAAGCGTAGTGGTAGTGTGTGTAAGTACTCTGAGTGTCATGTCTCTAGTGTAAGTGCAGTGTAGTTGTATGCAGTGTAATGCCATTGCAGTGGTGTCACAGTGTAGTGGTATGTGTAGCTGTAAATGCATTGATAAGTGTAAAGTTGCAGTGTGTGTAGTTTATGTGTTAGTATAGCGGTAATGTGGTGTAGTTATAGCGTAGTGTAGTGTAGTGTAGTTTGTAGATGCGGAGTAGTGTAGTGTATAAATAGCGTAGAGGGGTGGTAGTGTAAATGTGTAGCTAGTGTAGTGAGTGTAGTGGAACATAGTGGTATGTAAGTAAAAAATATTGTAGTGTCAAGTTGGTGTAGTGGTAGTGGTACTATGTGTAGTGTAGTGTTGTAGTTAAGTGATAGTGTTAGTGTGTGTAGTGTAGCGTAGTGTAGTGGTAGTGTAGTGTATGTGGTGGTAGTGGGTAGTGTAGTGCAAGTGTAGTGTAGTGGTGTTGTAGTTGTAGTGGTAGTGGTGGGTTGTATGTAGTGTAAGTGTGGTTGTAGTGTAGTGATAGTTGGCAGTGAAGTGTTGTGGTGGTGTAGTTGGTAAGTGGTAGAAAAAATAGTAGAGGTGCATTAAATCTATTTGACTGATTCAATAATGCTACTGACCTATGAACAATTGTATATTTTAAAACAGCTAACAGAACTATAACCAGGAAAGAAAAACAGATAAAATCAAAATATCCTGTCCAACAATCGAAATGTAACGAACCCAATTACTACCATATAATGACTACCCCATTAATCAAACAAAAGAATCAAAAAATATCAAACGCAAGAAATCTGTTGTAATGCATACAAAAAAACAACTTTAAAAAAAATGTCGTCCTTTTGATTTTTACGTACTTGTTCACTTAAAAGTGATATAAGACGAAAGAAATTGTCATGAATAAATCCTGCATAAAAGTCTTTTAGTAAAAATCTTCATTTTCAAATTTTCTAAATCCATAAGGCATGTTAGTTTTAAGAGGGTGGGACCCTACACAACCTTAGATTCTGACGTTAATTAACCCAGATCTAGATCTGTAAGTACCCATAGTGAGATCTAAACCGTATATTTAGTTTTTAGGCCTACATAGATTGGATAATGTATAGAATTCAGTTTTTACGAAAAAAAAAGACCCTCAACACACCAACACACCCCACAACACAACCACACAGCGCACAGCCCACACACGCGACGCGCAACACACACACTGCACACTACACACGACATCACACACATACACACACGCACGCACACAACGCAATGCGCGCCCGCCCACACACACACACTGCCATTTGCAGAATAAACAAAATGGAAACACATCGACTCATTGTGATGTATGGAAACAGAATGACCATACATTTCTTTCTAAATTCATATTCCTGATTTGCTATTCATTGGTGATGATTTTTTTGGAATGTGTCTTTTTTTCGGGGGTTGTTTTTTTTTAGTTGATACTGGTCCGTCCTGCTTAAAGCAAGTTCGTTTTGTGGGTGGAGCATACGTTTTTTAAATTCAGTGTGGTGGTACCCTGAACCAATTAAAAATCTCTCTCTCTACTCTTCTCTCTCTCTCGCCTCCCCTCTCCTCTCTCCTCACCTCTCTCCTCACTCTCTCTCTCTCTCCGGTCCTTGACCTGTCCACTCCCCCCCCTCTCTCTCTCCTCTCTCTCCTCTCTGTCAGTCCCACCCTGTCTCTCTCAATTCCCAATCTGTTTAATCCCCCCCCAGTTTCAGTTTAATGCTCAATTCGTTTTTTGAGAATGATATGTTTTTTTATTTTATGGTATAATCTTTTTTTCTAAAAAAAAAAAAAATCTATGTAATCCTCTGACATTAATGTTTCAGTTCAGATTAGGATTATTGTATGTTAAAATAACACTATCTATCATGTTAAAATTCATGTGTCGTTGTTATAGTGGGTTTTTCCCTACTTTTCGTTTTGTTGATATCACTAATCATCAAGTGGCCCGGATGAAAAAAGTAAGGCCATCTTGCTTATTCTGTTACCCTTTTTGAAAAAATACATAGATTCATTCATTCATTCATTACATTGATTCCATTCATTCATTCCCCTCTCTCTCATCTCACTCTCATCTCTCCTCCTCCCTCTCTTCTCCTCTTCTCACTCTCTCCTCCTCTCTTCTCAGGTTACCCACATAATACATCTTGGTTTCGAAGTTCTGTCCCCTGTCCCCCGTCTTACTGTCTTGTCCCCTGTCTGTCCCCTGTCTGTCTGTCCCTCTCTCATCTCCCTCTCCCCTACTCTCTTCCTCCTCCCATTCTTCTCTCTCTCTTCTCTCCCTCCTCTCTCTTCTCTCTCTCCTCCTCTCTCTCTCCAGTACCCTCAATAAAACCATTCGAATCGAGTCTGTCTTTTTCTGTCTGTCCTCGGTCCTGTCTCTCTGTTATCTCTCTCTGTGTCCTATCTCTTCTGCGTCGCTGTCCCCCTGTCTGTCTGTCCCCTGTCCACCTGTCTGTCTGTCTGTCCTCTCACTCTTCTCTCTCTCTCTCTTTGGAACTCCTGAAATGTTGACCTTTGCCTGTGTCAGTCTGTTTTGGTCCCTGTGTCTGTCTGTCCTCGGCCTGCCTGTCCCTGTCCTGCTTCCCTGTCCCCTGTCTGTCCTCTCCATCTTCCATTATCCGCGCATTTAAAAAATCTCTCTCTCTTCTCTCTCTCTCCCCCTCTATGCTCCCCCTCATCTCTCGTCTCTCTCTCCCATCTATCCTCTCCTCTCTCTGAAAGTTTTGAAAATCCGACCTTTGCCTGTGTCAGTCTGTCAATCGTCTGTCTCTGTTCTCTCCTTTCTCCATTCATCATCATCATCATCAATCAGACCCGTGACCTGGCGGTCCGTTGGGGGAGACACGAAAGACGATGGCCGCGGTAAAGCCTCCTTCCATCCAATCTCGGTCCTCGGCTCTGCGCAGGTAAGTGGCCGAGTCCATTCCAATCTGTCCTTTCTCTGATGTTTGTACCCATCCGATGTCTGCGTTCGGTCTTCCCCTCCTTTCTGCCCTGACCTTTCGAGAGTGGTTCCCTCCCCTGCAGTAACTGTTGTTTTGAGCGTGTTGTGGGCGGGTGGACGTAGGCCGAACCATGTCAGCGTTTCTTCTTGACGATGTGTGAGAAGGGATTACCTGTGGGACCTGCCAGCCGTGTTATTTGAACTCTTGGACAAATTCTTGTCTTTTTTCGTTCCCTCCCGGATATGCCCATTATTTTCTATGGCAATTGTGTTTAGAATGACTTGGACGCTTTGCCTGTTTCAGGCAGTCCAATGTTCCAGTTTCCACTTCGGGGTACAAGAGCAAGAATCGTCCCTGAATTAAGGGTCTTTTTGTAGAGCTTTAATTTGATTGGGAAACTGAAATCTCTTTTACTTCTCCATATGGTGGGTGGAGTTTTGTCCCATGGAAGATGTTGCCATGGCTATTCTGACTATTGATTTCTGTCGCGATCGCCCCCCCTACCCCCCCCCGTCATTGGGAGTGAGCGCCCAAAGGTTATTTAAAGCGTCTACCTCCTCCAGTTGGCCGTTTCATGTAAATTTTTAGCAGTGGCGTTTGCTCGTTCTGTTCACAAGTACTTTACTTGTTCTCCGCGCGAGCTTCACCCTCCAATCCATTATGCCTCCCAGCTCTGTTTATTTCTCAAGTCTGGTTCGTAAGATCTTGCAGCTCCTGTGTTAACTTCCGCCCCATGAGGTCAATGTCACGGCAAAACCGTAAGTTGTTGAGGCGGTCTGCCGCCAATGGAGATGGGAGAGTTGGAAGTCATGGAGGGTCGCTCTCTTAATGTTTTTCCCAATAACCAGAAATTTTAGTTTTTAAACATGAACAGGGAGAAATAACAGGCAATCCCCTTTGTCGAAACCCCAACTGTGGTTTTGAAGTATCCCTCCTCCGACCCTGAATGTTCAAAGGAACTCTGCACTGCTTGCCGGTGTTTTGTAAATAGTGCTTTGAATGGTTTTTTGCACAGTTCCTTCTCAATGCCAAAACATTCTGAGGAACCTGCCACAGGCCTTCGAGCCATCTCCTGTCCAAACGCCCTTCTTTGAAGTCGATGGAAGTTGGGAACATGACCTCCTGATGTTGAAAGAATGTTTTCCATCAGGATGTGGCAGTTAAAAATCTGTTTCGATTTTGTGCTCCTGCCTGCCCTGAGAACCCAGCATTGTTCCTCTGCAAGTGGTTCTATTTCATCTGCCTCCTTCCTTAAGTCGATTCAAAAATAACTTTAAGCTGATCCTGCTTGCGTTTTGCTGGCGTGACTGTACAACTTATATGAATATGGGGATCTTTAAATGCAATCTTCAATCTCTGCATGTGTGAAGGAGGAATCAAGGCACTGAGGCAGGTCCTGGCCACTTGGAAAGTCGAACCCTGGAGATTGTAAAAATTTCCACCCACCCCCTTAATCACCAAGACGCGACGCCGACTTCGAACCCACGACCTCATGGCCCCTGGGATTGAAGTGAAAAGGTCTTAACCACTCGGCCATAGCGTTTTCCCCTTTGGTTCCACTCTATCTGATTAGTGGGATGTCTGGCCAATTATTGAGGTATAAAAGTTTTGATTTTGACACTTTGTGCTGATATCAGGGAAACATGTTTTTATCGCAATGAGTCAATTTAGTTTTTGTATGTGCTTTGTATGTGTTTTGTATGGAAGTTGTGGAGGTGGAGTGAGTGGTGGGATGAGTGTGGTGGGTGGTGTGGGTGTGGTGGTAGTGTGGGTGTAGTGGTGTGTGGTTGTGGTGGTAGTGTGGTTGGGTGGCGTGTGTGGTGTAAGTGTGGTGTAGTGGGTGTATGTGGTGCCGGTGATGTAGGGAGGTGTGTGGTTGGTGGGATGTTGTGTAGTGGTGGGGGGGGGATGTCTCGTAGCGTGTTAGGGTGTGGTCATAAGTGTAAGTGGGTGGTGTAGTGTAAGTGTAGCGTAGTGTTATGTAAGTGGTAGTATAGTGTAGTGTGGTGTAGTGGTAGCGTAAGTGGTAGTGTAGTGTAAGTTAAATATTGGTAGTGGTAGTGTAGTGGGTAGTCCGTGGGGGTAAAATGGGTATGCAGTGTAATGCAATGCAGTGTGGTAACAGTGTAGTGGTAAGTGTTGTGCGTATGCATTTGTTAGGTAAGTGCAGTGTAGTGTAAGTTTTAATTGAGTATAGCGTAGTGGTATGTGTAGTGTACGTAGTGTAGTTTTAGTGTAAAGTGTATGTGTGGTGAGTGAAGTGTAAGTACAAGTGTAGTGGTGGTGTAGTGTAAGGTAGCGTAGTTGTATTGTATGTAGTGGTAAGTAATAGAGATAGTGTATAAAAGTGTTATTGGGTAGTGTGTGTAGTGTAAGTGTACTATAGATGGTAGTGTAGTGTATGTAAGCATCGTTGGAAGTGTGGTGAGCGTGGTAGCGTAGTGTAGTGTAAGTGTAAGTGTAGTGTGGGTGTAGTGTAGTTTAAGTGGGCAGTGGTAGTGTAGTGTGGTTGAAGTGTAGT
>CM054139.1:75213722-75216222 GCA_028751875.1 Rapana venosa
ACCATGTCAGCTTTTTCTTCTTGACGATGGTGAGAAGGGGTTCCTGTGGACCTGCCACCGTGTTATTTGACTCTTGACAAATTCATTGGTCTTTCGTTCCCATCCAGGATATGCCCAGTAGTTTTCTATGGCATTGTGTTTTGAATGACTGGATTCGCTTTGCTGTTTCAGCAGTCAATGTCCAGGTTTCACTTCCGTACAGCAGGATCGTCTGAATTAGGGCTTTGTAGAGCTTTAATTTGATTGGGAAACTGATCTCTTTACTTTTCCATATGGTGGTGAGTTTTGTCATGGAAGATGTTGCCATGGCTATTCTGACTTTGATTTCTGTCGTCGATCGCCCGTCCTTTGTGAGTGTAGCGCCAAGGTATTTAAAAGCGTCTGGCCGTTCATGTAAATTTTAGCAGTGGCGTTGCTCGTTCTGTTCACAAGTACTTTACTTTTCTCCGAGCTCACCTCCATCCCATATGCTCCAGCTCTGTTCTCAAGTCTGGTCGTAAGATCTTGCAGCTCTGTGTACTTCCGCCCATGAGGTCAATGTCATCGGCAAACCGTAAGTTGTTGAGGGTCTGCCGCCAATGGAGATGGACGAGTGGAAGTCATGGAGGGTCTCTCTCATAATGTTTTCCAAGAACAGATTAAACAGACTGGAGATAACAGGCATCCTTGTCGGACCCCAACTGTGGTTTTGAAGTAGTCTCCGACCTGATTGTTCAGAAGGACTGCACTGCTTGCGGTGTTGTATAGTGCTTGAATGGTTTGCACTAGTCCTTTTTCATGCCAAACATTCTGAGGACCTGCCACAGGCCTTCGTGCCATACTTGTCGAAACCCTTTCTTGAAGTCGAGAAGTTGTGGAACAGGTCTCTCTGTTTGTTGAAGATGTTTTTCCATCGGGATGTGGTAGTTAAAAATCTTTTCGATTGTGCTCTTCCCTGCCCTGAACCCAGCTTGTTCCTCTGCAAGGTTTCTTCTGCCTCCTCTTGAGTCGATTCAAAATAACTTTGAGCATGATCTTGCTGGCGTGGCTATGAAGCTGATTGTTTTATAGTTTTGGCATTGCGTAAATTCCCCTTCTGGCAGAGGTATAAATGATAAATGGGGTCCATTCTGTTGGCCACTGTTTGTCCCTTCCCAACTCTTCTGACAGATAGCTGTAACATATGTGATGACTGTTTCGCCACCAGCTTGACAGCTCTGCTGGAAAATTGTCTGCTCCTGGGGACTTTTCCTACTGTAAGCTGGGGATGGCTTCTTCCACTTCTTCCCCCTCATATAGGTAATGGCGAGGGGCCCCTTGATGTTGCTGCTTTCTCTTCTATTATGCTCTTGTCAGGTTGTATTGGGTAGTTGTACAGTTCTTGACAATATCAGACCACCTTTCAAATGCAGCTGAGCTTTCTGTGAGGAGGTTTCCGGGAGCTGTCTTCAATGACTGATGATTTGGTTTGAAGTGGTTTTGTGATTTTCCCTTCAGGGTGTCCGTATGCCTTTTTACTGTTCCCCCACTTTCATGCTTTTTTCGATCTCATCCATTGATCACTGATTCACTTCTCTCTGGCCTTTAACATTGACTTCTTCACGAGATTGTTGGCCTCCCGGTATTCTTTAGGTTGGAAGACCTGGTTGGTTTCAGTGCTCTTCTTGTATCGCAGAGGCCAAGATTCATTGGTAGTCCATGGCTGTGTTTATTCCTCTGACACCGATACCTCCTCTGCTGTTTCTCAGACTGCCTCATTAAAGTTGTTGGTGAGGTCATTGATGCATTGTCCAGAGGGTTAATGCCGCAAAACGTCCGCCAAGCTTAACTTGGAAGATTCCCTCGACATCTGATCTTTCAGTTTGTCCACGTCAAATTTGATACTGGTTTGCAGGCCGTTTGTTTTTCTTCAGCTTCATTTGAATACCAGCAGCACAAGGTCTGGTCGCTGCCTATTTCAGCTCCAGGGTGGGTTTTGTTCTGGCTCGTTGATGCTGGATTTGAAGCGCCGTGGTGTTAAGATAAAATCTATTTGGTTATGGATCTTGCCGTTTGGCGCATGCCAGGTTGTCCTCCTTGACTGCTTGGGGGGATAGAGGGTATTGGCAATGGTAAGTTTGTGGGTGCAGGCAAACCCCAGCAGACGTAGCCCCCCTGTCGTTGGCCCCCCCAGTTCCAAACTGACCAAAACCCTGTTCCGGCCCTTTTTGGTTGTAAGAGTCAGGCCCTACTTTGGCGTTAAAATCCCCTTGGATGATGATGATGTCCTTCTTGGTATTTTCATAATGGTCTCTTAAAAGATCTTCAAAAAATTTTCTTCTACTTCTTCATCTGCATGGTCAGATGATGGTGCATAGATTTGGATGATGGTGATGTTCTTGGCTTGCCGAAAAACCCGGGAAATGCTGATAATCCTGCTGGAAGCCGGTGTACAGCTGATAATGCACCCCACAACTTCCTTTCTGACAATAAATGCCACTCCATGTTGGTAAATGTTTCTCTTGGCCACTGTACCAATCTT
>CM054139.1:75221222-75223722 GCA_028751875.1 Rapana venosa
ACGTGCTCATACCACTTTAGTTTGGGTGGTTTTTTTTTACTGAAGTCGGGAGCTCTTCATATGGTCCGATGAGGTTTTCCATTCTTGTGATAAGAGAATGTAATGACAGAATTGTGCATATAGATTGAATTGCGTTGAAAAAAATGTATCTCCAAGTTGAAAACTTTACCCACATCTTCGGTGTGAAATAAATGTGCGGAGTTCCGACTAGGAATAATTATTGTTTCAAGATAATTCATTCATTTTGTTTATTTTATTCTTTTATTTCTAGGATATTGAATAAACACCCTTGTGATTATTTAACACTCAGTCTCCGTGTGCATGTAGTTTTGTCATTCTTTCTCACAGTTGTCCGCTCATCGAAAAGCGGCGCGGGTTTTAACGTGTGCGCATGATGTTCTGCGCACGTTCGCACACACGGGGCCTCGGTTTATAGTGTCATCCGAAGGACTTTCGGGGAGAGTGGAGTCTGCACTGATGTTAACTCCTGGGCTGTTCTGTCCTTATGGCGAGAGAGAGAGAGAGAGAGAGAGAGAGAGAGAGAGAGAGAGAGAGAGAGAGAGAGAGAGCTAATCTAAAGAGATCATAATCATAACTAACAAGAGGAAGAGAAGTAAAAAGCAGTACTGAAAATGCCATGGAGACGGATGGAGAGACAGACAGAGAAACAGACACACATTTACTCACACGCATGCACGTACACACACAATAACACCGCGCGCACACACACACACACACACACAACACACACACACACACACACACACACACACACACACACATATATATATATATATATATATATATATATATGTATATACATATATATCTTTTATATAGCTTTTTTACACACACGCATTTACACTCACAACCACACACATTTATTCGCACATTATTCACACATTTACACACACACTCACCTCCTCCCCCCCACACACACACACATTGAACACCCCCCCTCCCCCCCCCCCCCCACACACACACATTCACCCTCCCACACACACACATTCACACACTCCCTCCCCCCCTATATATATATATAAAATATATATATATATAATTATATATGTATATAAAATATATATGGGGTTGGATTTTTTTTACACACACGCATTTACACTCAATCACACATTATTCACACATTTTACACACACACTCACCTCCCCCCCCCCCCCCCCCACGCACACACACATTCAACT
Organism: Rapana venosa; assembly: GCA_028751875.1. Taxonomy (NCBI): domain Eukaryota; kingdom Metazoa; phylum Mollusca; class Gastropoda; order Neogastropoda; family Muricidae; genus Rapana; species Rapana venosa. Next base: position 75,222,422 of record CM054139.1, read on the forward strand.
ATCACCCATGCCCCCCCTACTCCCCCCCCCCCCTCACACACATTCACCTCCCCGCTCCCACACACACACATTCACCCTCCCCCCTCCACACACGCGCACATACACACACGCACATTCTCTCTCTCTCTCTCCCCTCACTCTCATCTCTCTCTCTCTCTCTCTCTCCTCTCTCTCCCCTCTCTCTCTCTCTCTCTCTCTCACACACACACACACAAAAGACCACACACGCACACACACACACACACACACACAACGCACACACACACTCACACACACACATCCCCCCCCCCCCCCACACACACACACATGCAAATAATGACCACACACTAAAACAAACATACACACACGCACAAGGTAGTGACCAGTTTTATTTAATTCCCTACCCGCGTACAGACCAAAAACACAGAAGATGTCGCTCCTCCACAACATGAACGACATCAACATGGATGACATCAACATCAAGGTCACCATCATTAACATCAAGGTCATCATCATCAACATCACCATGATTTTCATCATCAACAACATCTTCTTCTTCAGCTGACTACCTTCAAAACCCACCACACCCTCTGTCTTGTTCTTTTAACTGATGCCACCAAGGAAAACAATGTCAACCAATACAGAAAACGGCCACAAAAAAAACCCACCCAGAAAACTAACCTGCAACCCCCCCCCCCCCCCCCCCAACCCCCTGCAAACAAGCAAAAAATATCTGCAACAAACAGAAAAAAGAAAACCCCTGCATAAAACCAAAAAGAAACTGTAACTTACAAACATACTGCAACCGTTAAAAAATTCTGCAAATAACAAAAAAATAACTGCAACAACACCCCCCCATCCAATTATCTAAAAAAAAAACTGCAAACAAACAAAAGCAAAACGCAGTCTAAAAAAATACTGCAACCGTCAACAATTCTGCAAATTACAACAACAAAAAATAAATAAATGCAACCAACAACAAAAAAATTCTTTACAAAAAAACCTGCATACAAACAAAAACCAAACTGCAACCTACAAAAAATACTACAACCATCAACAATTCTACAAATTACAAACAAAAAATCCCCTGCAACCAACGAACAAAAAACATTCTTTTAAAAAACCCTGCATACAAACAAAAAAAAACTACAGTCTACAAAAAACAAACTGCAACCGTCAACAAAATTCTGCAAATTACCACACAAAAAACCACCCCCCAAAAAAGCTACAACCAACTAACACAAACTGCAACCTACAAAAATACTGCAACCCTCAACAATTCTGTAATTTAGCACAACCCCCCCCCCCCCCCCCCCCCCCCC
>CM054139.1:75228722-75238211 GCA_028751875.1 Rapana venosa
TCTCTGCAAAATAAAAATGTTCAAATTTCGGGCTAAAAATAACATATTTTCATTTTCAAAAACCAAGGGAGGGTACTCATTGACATTCATTAAAATGAGCTAATGGGAAACAACCCTAAAGTGGGTTTGAGTGGTAGACAGAGTTATGTTTCTTGGTGGACGCGGTTTTTGCTTCTATTTTTGGTAAAGGCTAGTCAGATTGTTAAAAGACTTTTTTGCACGAGCAATTCAACGAGTAAACTGCGTTTTCAGCTTACAATATTGCAGAAGTGTGTGTTTGGGAAAGATATACTATGGTTTTGTGTGTGTGTGTGTGTGTGTGTGTGTGTGTGTGTGTGTATGTGTGTGTGTGTGCGTTCCCGTGTGTGTGTGTGTCTGTGTCTGTGTGTGTGTCCTTGTGTGTGTGTGTGTGTTTGTGTGTGTATAACAGTGTGTCTGTGTGTAGTGTATAACAGTGTGTGTGTGTGTGTGTGTGCTTGCGCGCGCGCGTGCGTAGTGTAGTGTAGTAAAGTGTAGTGTAGTGTATAACAGTGTGGTGTGTGTAACAGATTGTGTGTGTGTATGCGTGTGTGCGTGCGTGTGGGGTGTAGTGTATAACAGGTTGTGTGTGTGTGTGTGTGCGCGCGCGCGCGCGTGTGTGTGTGTGTGTGTGTGTGATGTATAACAAGATCTTTAAAGCTGCAAGCAAAATCAGAATGTCAATGAATTGTACCGTTGGTGATTTTGTTGTTATTTCTATTGATTTTCCTTCTTCTTTCTTCGTCTGTTTTCTTTTCTCTCCCCATTACCGCCTTTTCCCCCCTCTGTCTTCATATATTTCTTAGGATCTTGGGTTTGCTATTTCTCTCTCTCTCCTTTATTTTCTTATATTTTCGTCCAGCGTCTTTATTTTCTAGTTTCCATGTTTATCTTTTTAAAACAATATTTTGATATAATTATCCAGTTGCTCTCTCTCTAATATCCACATGATCAGTTTCATAATCAGTGTGTTATTATACGACTTCAAACATACCACTGTAATCATCACAACCTCCACAAATGTCAAAGATGTAATCAGCAAAAACACAAAACAGGAGAAAAAAACAACTTCCAAGGCTATAAAATTCATACAGAGCCAAAAAAAAAAACCCAACATCCCCCAAAACAAACAAACCCCTGACCAAATAACCCTCCCCAAATCCGTGCAAACAGAAACGTAACCAAATTCTTAGCAAAAAAAAAATCAACAAAAATACCCTGTAAAAATACCCCCTCCCCCCCCCCCCCCCCCCCTCAATATAAAAAATTCCGTGCCAAAAAACCCCCAAACACACGAACAAACAAACTAAATGAAACAAACAAAAACCCCATAGCCAAATTGATACAGAGCGAAGGAAAACAATTCAGCAATACCCGAACAAATAATACCTTTTGTTTTCGTTTTAAAAAAAAAATCTTCTGTCAGCAACAAAAACCGTTTCTCTTCAGCAATAAGAAAGAGTTGTTTTCAAAGTCTTTCTGTTTCTTTCTTTCTTTCTTTATTCATTTCTTCCTTCCTTCATGTCCGCTTTCCATTGTTTTGTGTTCTGACGGGGCCAAGGAACGACTGGTTTTCAAAGGAGCTTATCGACAAGTGCCTCACGCGCGCTCTTTCCATGCCTTGCACGAACTCTTCCCAGACACGCTTGTCACCTTAAAAAGTAAACAGTAGTGTGTTAATCCTAACCTGTGCGGTGTTGCAGAACGAGCGCAGAAACCTCAGCTTTCTAAAAATAAAGTAAAGAGATCCCATAACCTATAAGGTCGTAGGAGCGAGGCTCAGAGACCCACTTCTCTAGGGCCATCATATTAGGGGGCGGCCATCTCCTCTCCTCAGCTGCTTTAAAATTCCCTGACCCTAAAAAGTGCAAGTACCATTTACAGCTGGTGAACTGGAACCTGTACTGAGGCCAAGGCGCGCAAAAACGGTCACCCCATCCACTTTGTAACCACGCTCGACGCTGCTTAACTTGGCTGGGGGAAAGTGAGTGTTCTGACCACTGAGCTATCGCGTCCCCAGCTTCTCTAGGGGCCAGCATAATTATTGAGGGCAGGTGGCGCCCATCTCTTCATCTCCTCTCCCTCGCTGCTTTTACCTTCCCTGACCCTAAAGACCGGTACCCATTTACAGCTGGGAGGGCACTGTACTGAAGCCAAGGCGCGCATAAACGGTCACCCATTCACTTTGGTAACCACGCTCGATGCTGTTTAACCTTAGCTTGGTGGAAAGTGAGTGCTCTGACCACTGAGCTACCCCGTCCTTTACACAAAAGACGGTGTAATTTTACAAAATCAGTAGCATTCACGAAGATGGAATGTGGTTACCTTCAGTGGTGGGTAAAAATACGGTCGCATGATGCAAAAACCTCACCATTGGGGAATTGAACCTCGGAGCTCTAGCCGAGGAATAAAGAAAACAGTATCAGTGCAACGACAACAACAACAACAGTAGTAGTAGTAGTAGCAGCAGCAGCAGCAGCAGCAGCAGTAGTAGTAGTAGTAGTAGTAGTAGTAGAAGTAGTAGTAGTAGTAGTGGTGGTGGTGGTGGTAGTAGTGGTAGTAGTAGTAGTAGTAGAAGTAGTAGTAGTAGTAGAGGTAGTAGTGGTGGTGGTGGTAGTAGTAGTAATAGTAGTAGTGGTAGTAGTAGTAGTAGCAGTAGTAGTGGTAGTAGTAGTAGTAGTAGTAGCAGTAGTTGTAGTAGTAGTGGTATAAGTAGTAGTGATAGTAGTAGTAGTGGTATAGTAGTAGTAGTAGTAGTAGCGGTGGTTGTAGCAGTGGTGGTAGTAAGTAGCAGTAGTGGTAGTAGCAGAAGTAGTAGTAATAGTAGTAGCAGCAGCAGCAGTAGTAGAAGTAGTAGCAGCAGCAGTAGAAGTAGCAGCAGCAGCAGTAGTAGAAGTAGTAGAAGTAGCAGTAGTAGTAGTCATCATAGTAGTAGTAGTAGTTGTTGTTGAAGTATCAGCAGAAGCAACAGTAGAAGAAGTAGTAGCAGCAGCAGAAGCAGCAGCAGCAGCAGCAGTAGTAGAAGTAGTAACAATAGTAATAGTGGTAGCAGCAGCAAAAGCAGTAGCATTAGCAGTAGTAGTGACAATTGTAATACTTCTTGTTATCATTGTGTACAACACCGTAATGTGAAATATGTGTCTGTAGGTGTGTGTGTAAGTGTGTGAAAGTGTGTGTGCATGTGTGTGTGTGTGTAAGTGTGTGAAAGTGTGTGCGTGTGTGTGTAAGTGTGTGTGTGTGTGTGTGAGTGTGTAATTGTGTGTGCAAGTGTGTGTGTGTGTGTGTGTGTGTGCCTGCATATGTCAGTGTGTGTGTGCATGTGCAAGTGTGTGTGCGCATGTGTAAGTGTGTGTTGTGTGTGTGTGTGTGTGTGTGTGTGTGTGTGTGTGTGTGTGTGTGTAGGTATTCAATACATCGCAAGAGATACAACAGTAAACGTCCACACAATAACAGCAACATAAATAAACAACACAACACACCCACAACACAACACAACACACACACACACACACACACACACACACACACACACACACACACACACACACACACACACACACACACACACACACACACACACACAATCACACACTCATTTACTCACACAACTCACACACCACACTCACCCACACAACACACACAACACACACACACACACACACACACACACACACACACACACACACACACACACACACAGAGATCAATGTCCCCTCCCCTTCCCATCGTCTAATATCATTTTGAGTGAACAGACGTAAAATCGAAGCAACAACAACAACAACACACACACAGAGGGACAAGTATAAAAAAAATGAAGATTTGTTCCTGAAAAGTGTTTGTACATATACTCAGCCATTTTAGTTTTTAACAACCCTTTCATTTTCAAAAGTCAGTAACAGATAACAAACTGAATATTCCCCCATGGATACGTATAAATAGTCAGTATATAAGTAGTATCCTCACCTTACGGAAATTCTGTGCTAGGAATTCCCTCTTTTCTATCCCTCTCTCTGTTTCTACCTTGTTCCTTTTTCTTCCTGTCACCTCCTTCTTGTTTATTTTCTGCCTTCTTGGTCCATTCTCCTGGCTTTTTTTTAACCCCAGAAAGACTTAAAAAATAACAATTCTCTCCCACGCTGAAGTCGGATGTGCTGGGCCTGACTTGTCAGGCGCTAAACGGCAGCATAACGCAATTTCGCTCATATGACAGGTAAATGTTTCAGTCTGAATGTTCAATGATGATGAAGAAGTTATGAGGATTCTTTTATTTTTAAAAACGGGTAACAGATCGAATCAAAACACAATTATCGGTGGTCTAGAGGTAACGCGCCTGTCTTGAAAGCAAAAAGTCCGGGTCGGAAGTGTGCGGTGGTTCGTATCCCGTCTGGGCCCGAAACTTTTTCCCCATCCATTAGACCATGAGTGGTGGTCTGGGCGCTAATCTTTCGGATGAGACGATAAACCGAGGTCCCGTGTGTTACACATACTTATTTAGCGCACGTAAAAGAACCCACGGCAACAAGAGAGTTGTCCCTGGCAAAATTCTGTAGAAAAAAAGCCACTCTGATAGGGAAACTAATACAGTTGCAGACAGGAAAAAGAAAAAAAATGGGTGGCGCTGCTCTTGTGGCGACGCGCTCTCCCCCGAGGAGAGCAGCCCGAATTTCACACAGAGAAATCTGCCGTGACTTAAAGTGGTATAATAAATAAATAAATAATATAATTAATTAATTAATTAATTAATTAAATCAATAAATAATTATGTAGGTGTCAAAAATGTAAAATGTGGTTGCTTGTTTGTTGCAGATCGGTTGAAGCAGGATAACAAACAAGATAAGGCAGTTCATCTTTAGTATCTGCATTACACACTGCACATATCAAATTACAGAGAGAGAGAGAGAAACAGTGAGAGAGAGATACAGAGACAGACAGACAGACAGACAGAGACATAGACAATGACAATGACAATGACAAATTCTTTTATTTCGAGGATAATGAATAAGCACACATGTGCTTTTTTACATCCAGTCCCCGCCCGTTAGGGATACATCTTAATAATAATAACCCAATACTTATACAGTCTCACAATAAAAACAAGGGGAAATAACCCTTTTCAAAACAGCTCCCCCCAACAACCCTCCCCCCCCCCCCCCAAAGCAAGCAATTAAAAGAAAATCCTAAAAATACCCCACCCCTACCCCCACCCCCCAAAAACCCTAACCAAACAAACAAACAAACAAACAAAAGAGAAGGAAAAACCAAACCAACAAAAGATGATAAAAAAGAGAAAACAGACAAACAACAAGAACAAGAACAACAACAAAGCCAAGAAAAATAACACAACCAAACTTAATAAGTCATAAAGATAAACATCTACACATTGTCAAATGGTACACATACTTGTTACACATAACTATAAGAGACACAGGGAGACCCAGAGAGAGAGAGAGAGAGAGACAGACAGACAGACAGACAGACAGATAGACAGAGAGACAGAGAGAGAGACAGAGAGAGAGAAAGAGACACAGATACAGAGATAGATAGAGACAAGTACACACACAGACACACATAAAGACAGACACCCCCAAAAACAAAAACAAAAAAAACAACCAACCAAACAAACAAAAATCCCAACAGCCCCCCCCCCCCCTCCTCCCACCCCAAAAGAAAAAACAGAAAAAAGACAGACATAAACAAAAACAGACAACGAGACAGAAAAACTAAAAACGGACAGACACAATGAAACAAAACAAACACTTGTAACACAGAAAGTAAATAACCTCCTCCCTCCCTTCCTTCTATTCTTCCTTTCTTTCTCCCTTCCTTCCCTCCTTCCTTCAATCCTCCCTCACTTCCTTTTCCCTCCTTCTTTTTCCTGTCTTTATTCTCTTTTGTTTTGTTTCTCTGTCTGTCTCCCTGTCTTTCAGTCTTATTCTCTTCCTTCCTTCCCTCCTTCCTTCATTCCTCCTTCCCTTCCCTCCTTCTTTCCCTCCCTCCTTCCTTCTCTCCTTCATTCATTCCTTTGTGTCTGTCTTTTTCCTGGTTTTTGGGGTCTGTATGCGTGTCTGAGTCTGTCTGTCTCTTTGTCTTTTATTCTTATTCTCTTCCTTCCTTCCTTCCTTTCTTCTGTTGTCTCTGTCTTCTTTTCTGTTTTGTTTTGTTTGTCTGTATGTATGTGTGGTTGTGTCCGTCTGTCATCTTTCATTCTCATTCTCTTCCTTCCTTCCTCCCTTCCTTCCTTTCTTCCTTCCTTCTTTCCTTCATTCTCATTCATTCTCATCTCATCTTCTTTCATTCTCATTCTCATCCTTCCTTCCTCCCTCCCTTCCTTCCTTCCTCCCTCCTTCCCTCTGTTCCTTCCTTTCTTCCCTCCTTCCTTCCTTCCTTCATTCCTCCTTTCTTCCTCCCTCCCTCCCTTCCTCCCCTCCTCTCCTTCATTCCTTCCTTTGTCTGTCTTTGTTTCTAGTTTTTTTGTTTGTCCGTCTGTGTCTGTGTCTGTCTGTCTCTCTGTCTTTCATTCTTATTCTCTCCTTCACCCCTTCATCCCTCCCTCCCTCCCTCCCTCCCTTCCTCCCTCCCTCCCTTCCTCTCCCACCACCGAGTCAATACTAAACCCACACGTGTGCACTCTTAGCTAGCTTGACCCCCTCCCCTCGCGCCTCCCCCCCTGACCCCACACCCCCCCCCGCACCCCCGCACCCCTACCCCCCCTCCCTAACCCCGCCCCCCCATGCACCCTCCCCCCTCCCCCTACCACTCCTCTCTAAATCGGGTCGTGACCTCTCTGTCCCATCTCTGGTTCCAATCCTCTGACAAGACGACGATGATGTCCCAACAGTTTCGTTTGTCCCAGTAGGGACAGGGACAGACTTAGCTTTGGGGACAACCCCGTAGCCCTCCCCGTAACGGGTAATGAGGCCCTGGGGACTCGAACCGTCAACACCGCAGAGGACAATGACTGTTCCTCCCACCCCCCCTCCCACCCCCTATGCCCTGCCCTCTTTCCCTCCCTTTCCCTCCCCATGACACTACACACTACACGTCTAATATCACTTTAAGTGAACAGACGTAAAATTGAAGACACACACTACACATATAAAACATACTTGCGTGTGTGCGAGCAACAAAACCGCTTCACACGCACATAAACAGAACGCATGCACACACACGCATACACACACATATACAACCAACCACACACACACACACAGCAAACACACCCCACACACACACACACACAACACACACACACACACACAAAACACACACACACACACACACACACACACACACACGTTAAATTCTGTTCCGTTTTTCGAAAGATAGGCTATTGTGGGGCCGGTTGGAACAGATACAAAATTTACAAAACCGCATACAAAACGGGAATGGAATGAAAAAAAACACATGAGTGCTTATTCCATTATCCTCGATATAAAATAATATAAAAAATAAAATAAATAAAACACACACACATACATACATAAATACGTGTGGGGGGGGGGGGGGGGGGGGGGGGGGGGGTTGAGAGAGAGACAGATGTCAAATCAAAAATTTTAATTCCCCCCCCCCCCCCCCACACGCACACACACAGATCGTCTGCATTTAAACTCTTCCTACCTTCTGTACTTGTCATTTCATACACGGACCACATCACCAACGAAGAAGTCCGACAACACATCACCCAACAAGTAAAGCACTACGAAGACCTGCTGACCACAGTCAAGAAAAGGAAGCTCAGATGGTACGGACATGTGATTAGATCATATGGGCTGTCCAAAACCATACTGCAGGGAACAGTGCAGGGGAAGAGAAGGCGAGGCAGACAGAGGAAGAAATGGGCAGACAACATCACTGAATGGACTGGGAAGAGCTTCTCCACAACCCAGGCACTTGCACACAACCGCCGCAAATGGAGCCAACTGGTAAAGGAAAGGAGGTAAAGGAGTCCCATAACCTATAAGGTCGTAGGGGAGCGAGGCGTCAGAGACCTCACTTCTCTAGGGCCAGAATATTGAGGGCGGCGCCCATCTCCTCTCTCTCGCTGCTTTTACCTTCCCTGACCCTAAAGAGGGCAGGTACCCATTTACAGCTGGGTGAACTGGGGGAACTGTACTGAAGCCAAGGCGCGCAAACGGTCACCCATCCAAGTGGTAACCACGCTCGACCCTGCTTAACTTGGCAGGGGGAAAGCGAGTGCTCCGACCACTGAGCCAACTGGTACAATGTTTTATTTATTTATTTTTATTTTATTTATTCTTTATATCGAGGACAATAAAATAAGCACTTATGGGCTTTTTACATCCAGTCCCCGTGTGTATGCGGATTTGTGAATTCTGCCATCTGTTCCCACAGGCACATAATGGCCTACTCTTACGAAAAGCGGAACAGGATTTCACGTGTGCGCAATATGTTCTGCGTTCGTTCGCACATGGGACCTCGGTTTATAGTCTCATCCGAATGGCTTTTGGGGAGAGTGGAGTCTGCACTGATGTTAACTCCAGGGGAAAATATCCCCCTGAACGGGAATCAAACCCGGGTCGTCAGATTGCGAGCGCAATGTTCTGACCACTAGGCTATCCTGTCACTGCAGTGCCCCTACGACCATGGAGGGGGTTACGGAGCAGATGAGATGAGATGAGACTTTCTATCCCTTGCTCTCTTCTTTCTCCCCCCCCCCAACCGTGCCTTCCTCCCTCTTCCGTCTGTATCTACCTTCTTTACCTTTCTTCCCCTCCTCCCCCCACACTTTCCACTCCCCCCTCCCCCATTCCATCCCACCCTTGAGCTTTTAATCCTCATCGAGGTGACAGTCCTGGGTGCTAGTCTTTCGGATACCAGTCGAGATACCCCAGATTCTGTGCGCGACACGCACTCACTCGGCGTAGTAAAAGAACCCGTGGCACCAATTGAGTTAAAGCCTGAAGAGAAAGAATACGCTGCCATTGTGTGCCGGTGAGGAGGAATGATAAAATTAACAAATTATATGCGTGCACACGGGGTGCTGGGAGAACGAGTACAACAACGACGAGAAAAAAGATGAGGATGAAGAAGAAGGAGGAGAAAGAGGAGGAGGAAGGAGGAGAAGAAGGAGGAGGAAGTGAAGGAGAAGGAGGAAGAAGGAAGAAGAAGAGGAGAAAGTGGAAGGAGGAGGAAAGAAGGAGGAGGAGGAAGAAGGAAGAAGAAGGAGGAGAAAGTGGAAGAAAGGAAGAAGAAGGAGGAGAAAGTGGAAGAAGAAAGAAGGAGGAGGAAAAAGAGAAGAATGAAGAAGGAGGAGAAAGAGGAAGAAGGAAGAAGAAGGAGGAAAAGGGAAGGAGGAGGAGAAGAAGAAGGAGGAGAAAGAGGAAAAAGAAGGAGGAAAAAAGAGGAAGAAGGAAGAAGAAGAAAGAAGAAGGGGGAAGAAGGAAGAAGAAGGAGGAGAAAGAGGAAGAAGGAAGAAGAAGAAAGAAAAGAGGAAGAAGAAAAGAAGGGGGA
>CM054139.1:75238711-75261211 GCA_028751875.1 Rapana venosa
CAACCTCATCACTTTTCTTAAAGAACGAGAAAGAAAGAGAAGAAAGAACCCCCACCCCCCTCTCTCTCTCTCTCAGCGCCCTAGCGCTGGTAGGCCTAGCAGGTGAAAACTAGGGGAGATAAATATGTTTTTACCGGGGCTATTTATGTTACAATGTGAAATGTATGACGGCTTACACGAGTTCTGTAGGGATTTGGGTCAGAGAGAGAGAGAGAGAGAGACAGACAGACAGACAGACAGAGACAGACAGACAGACAGACAGAGACAGACAGACTATAGTGCCGTTGTTGTAAAGAAAATTCCTTCAGTGTGCCGTCAGGAAGTTCTTAGAAAAGCCTGTGCTCATAATCATCACTCACAGACACCGGGCCTCACAACAGCAACAGCAGCAACAGCAACAGCAACAGCAGCAACAGCAACAGCAGCAGCAACAGCAGCAACAGCAACAGCAGCAGCAACAGCAACAGCAGCAGCAACAGCAGCAACAGCAACAGCAACAGCAGCAGCAACAGCAGCAGCAGCAACAGCAATAGCAACAGCAACAACAGCAGCAACAGCAACAGCAGCAACAGCAGCAGCAACAGCAGCAACAGCAACAACGGCAACAGCAACAACAGCAACAGCAACAACAGCAGCAGCAGCAACAGCAATAGCAACAGCAACAACAGCAGCAACAGCAACAGCAGCAACAGCAGCAGCAACAGCAGCAACAGCAACAACGGCAACAGCAACAACAGCAACAGCAGCAACAGCAACAACAGCAACAGCAGCAACAGCAGCAGCAACAACAGCAATAACAGCAACAACAGCAGCAACAGCAGCAACAGCAACAGCAGTAACAACAACAGCAACAGCAACAACGGCAACAGCAACAACAGCAACAACAGCAGCAGCAACAGCAGCAACAGCAGCAACAGCAGCAACAGCAACAGCAACAACAGCAACAGCAGCAACAGCAAGAGCAAGAGAAAAAGACAGCAGCTCGTACCGTTTTTCTGCAATGTAAGCGTGCACTCCTCAGCCCCTGCACAAACACTGCTCGTTATCAATCTCTCTCTCTCTCTCTCTCTCTCTCTCTCTCTCTCTCTCTCTCTCTCTCTCTCTCTCTCTCTCTCTCTCTCTCTCTCTCTCTCCTAAGATAAGTTGTTCATCTTCTTTGCACAGCAGTGTTCTTTGTAGCGACTTCATTTCTTATCTGTCTTCTTCCATTACTATCGTTATTTCTTTTTTCTGAGAAGAGTTTTCTGGCGTCTACTTTCTCCTATCAGCTGGTGTGGGTATGAGTCAACACAGCCAGCAATCAAGCCTTCTGTCCTTACCCCCCATCCCCCCCCCCTCTCTCTCTCTCCTGTGGGTTTTTCATCCTTCCCTCATTCAGCATCTCCCTGTCACTGTAAAGTGCCTCTCCTGTCACTGTAAAGTGCCTCTTCTGTCTCTCCCTGTCTCTGTAAAGTGCCTCTCCCTCTCTCTGTAAAGTACCTCTCCCTCTCTCTGTAAAGTACCTCTTCTCCTGCCTCTCCCTCTCTCTGTAAAGTACCTCTTCTCCTGCCTCTCCCTCTCTCTGTAAAGTGTCTCTCCCTCTCTCTGTAAAGTACATCTCCTGTCTCTCCCTCTCTCTGTAAAGTACCTCTTCTCCTGCCTCTTCCTGTCTCTGTAAAGTACCTCTTCTCCTGCCTGTCCCTCTCTCTGTAAAGTACCTCTTCTCCTGCCTCTCCCTCTCTCTGTAAAGTACCTCTTCTCTTGCCTCTCCCTCTCTCTGTAAAGTACCTCTTCTCCTGCCTCTCCCTCTCTCTGTAAAGTACCTCTTCTCCTGCCTCTCCCTCTCTCTGTAAAGTACTCTCCTGCCTCTCCCTCTCTCTGTAAAGTACCTCTTCTCCTGCCTCTCCCTCTCTCTGTAAAGTACCTCTTCTCCTGCCTCTCCCTCTCTCTGTAAAGTACATCTCCTGCCTCTCCCTCTCTCTGTAAAGTACCTCTTCTCCTGCCTCTCCCTGTCTCTGTAAAGTACCTCTTCTCCTGCCTCTCCCTCTCTCTGTAAAGTACCTTTTCTCCTGTCTCCCCTCTCTGTAAAGTACCTCTTCTCCTGCCTGTCCCTCTCTCTGTAAAGTACCTCTTCTCCTGCCTCTCCCTCTCTCTGTAAAGTACCTCTTCTCCTGCCTCTCCCTGTCTCTGTAAAGTACCTCTTCTCCTGCCTCTCCCTCTCTCTGTAAAGTACCTCTTCTCCTGTCTCTCCCTCTCTCTGTAAAGTACCTCTTCTCCTGTCCTCCCTCTCTCTGTAAAGTACCTCTTCTCCTGCCTGTCCCTCTCTCTGTAAAGTGCCTCTTCTCCTGCCTCTCCCTCTCTCTATAAAGTACCTCTTCTCCTGCCTCTCCCTCTCTCTGTAAAGTACCTCTTCTCCTGCCTCTCCCTCTCTCTGTAAAGTACCTCTTCTCCTGCCTGTCCCTCTCTCTGTAAAGTACCTCTTCTCCTGCCTCTCCCTCTCTCTATAAAGTACCTCTTCTCCTGCCTCCCTCTCTCTGTAAAGTACCTCTTCTCCTGCTCTCCCTCTCTCTGTAAAGTACCTCTTCTCCTGCTCTCCCTCTCTCTGTAAAGTACCTCTTCTCCTGCCTCTCCCTCTCTCTGTAAAGTACATCTTCCTGCCTCCCTGTCTCTGTAAAGTACCTCTTCTCCTGCCTCCCTCTCTCTGTAAAGTACCTCTTCTCCTGCCTCTCCCTCTCTCTGTAAAGTACCTCTTCTCCTGCCTCTCCCTCTCTCTGTAAAGTACCTCTTCTCCTGCCTCTCCCCTCTCTCTGTAAAGTACCTCTTCTCCTGCCTCTCCCTCTCTCTGTAAAGTACCTCTTCTCCTGCCTCTCCCTCTCTCTGTAAAGTACCTCTTCTCCTGCTCTCCCTCTCTCTGTAAAGTACCTCTTCTCCTGCCTCTCCCTCTCTCTGTAAAGTACCTCTTCTCCTGCCTCTCCCTCTCTCTGTAAAGTACCTCTTCTCCTGCCTGTCCCTCTCTCTGTAAAGTACCTCTTCTCCTGCCTTCCCTCTCTCTGTAAAGTACCTCTTCTCCTCCTCTCCTCTCTCGAAAACCTCTTCCTGTCTCTCCTCTCTGTAAAGTACCTCTTCCTGCCTCCCTCTGTACCTCTCCCTCTCTCTCTGTAAAGTACCTCTTCTCCTGCCTTCCCTCTCTCTGTAAAGTACCTCTTCTCCTGCCTCTCCCTCTCTCTGTAAAGTACCTCTTCTCCTGCCTCTCCCTCTCTCTGTAAAGTACCTCTTCTCCTGTCTCTCCTCTCTCTGTAAAGTACCTCTTCTCCTGCCTTCCCTCTCTCTGTAAAGTACCTCTTCTCCTGCCTTCCCTCTCTCTGTAAAGTACCTCTTCTCCTGCCTCTCCCTCTCTCTGTAAAGTACCTCTTCTCCTGCCTCTCCCTCTCTCTGTAAAGTACCTCTTCCTGTCTCCTCTCTCTTGTACCTCTCCTCTCTCTCTGTAAAGTACCTCTTCTCCTGCCTGTCCCTCTCTCTGTAAAGTACCTCTTCTCCTGCCTCTCCCTCTCTGCTAAAGTACCTCTTCTCTGTCTCCTGTTCCTCCTCTCCTTCTCCTCTCTGTAAGCCTCCTCCCCCCCCCCCCCTCTCCTCTCTCCCTCTCTCTTAAGTACCTCTTCCCTGCCTCTCTCCTCTGTAAGTACCTCTTCTCCTGCTCTCCTCTCCTGTAAAGTACCTCTTCTCCTGACTCTCCTTCTCTGTACCCTCTCCTGCCCTCCTCTCTGTAAATACCTCTGTCTCTGCCTCTCCCTCTCTGTAAGTACCTCTCCTGCTCTCCCTTCTCTGTAAAGACTCTCTCCGTCTCCCTCTCTGTAAGTACTCTTCTCCTGTCTTCCCTTCTGTACTCTACCTGTCTCTGTCTGACCTCTCCTTCTCTGTGTACCTCTCCTGTCTCTGTCTAGTACCTCTCTCCTGTCTCTCTCTCTCTGTAACCTTTTCCTGCTCTCCTCTTCTGTAAACCTCTCCCTGCTCTCTCTGTCTGTACCTCTCCGTCTCTGTCTCTTCGTGTACCTTCTCCTGTCTCTGTCTGTACTCTCCTGTCTCTGTCTGTACCTCTCCTGTCTCTCTTCTGTACCTCTCCTGTCTCTGTCCTCTGTTACCTCTCCTGTCTCTGTCTGCTGACCTCCCTGCTCTCTGTCTGTATCCTCTCCTGTCTCTTCTTGCTGTACCTCTCCTGTCTCTGTCTGTACCTCTCCTGTCTCTTGCTGTACCTCTCCTGTCTCTGTCTGTACCTCTCCTGTCTCTGTCTCTGTCTGTACCTCTCCTGTCTCTGTCTGTACCTCTCCTGTCTCTGTTCTGTCTGTACCTCTCCTGTCTCTGTCTCTGGCTGTACCTCGCTCGTCTGTACTCTCCTGTCTCTGTCTGTACTCCTCTCTGTCTCCTGTCTCTTCTGTACCTCTCCTGTCTCTGTCTGTTACCTCTCTCTGTCTCTGTCTGTACCTCTCCTGTCTCTGTCTCTGTCTGTACCTCTCCTGTCTCTGTCTGTACCTCTCCTGTCTCTGTCTGTACCTCTCCTGTCTCTGTCTGTACCTCTCCTGTCTCTGCTGTACCTCTCCTGTCTCTGCTGTACTCTCCTGTCTCTGTCTACCTCTCCTGTACCTCTCCCGTCTCCTGTCTCTGTCTGTACCTCTCCTGTCTCTGTCTCTGTCTGTACCTCCCCTCCTGTCTCTGTCTGTACTTCTCCTGTCCTGTCTGTCTGTACCTCTCCTGTCTCTGTCTGTACCTCTCTCTGTCTCTGCTGTACTCTCTGTCCTGTCTGTACCTCTCCTGTCTCTGTCTGCTGTACCTCTCCTGGTCATCCTGTCTTCTGACTTGCTGTACCTCTCCTGTCTCTCTTCTCTGTCTGTACCTCTCCTGTCTCTGTCTCTGTCTGTACCTTCCTTCTCTGTCTCTGTCTGTACCTCTCCTGTCTCTGTCTCTGCTCGTACCTCTCCTGTCTCTGTCTGTACCTCTCCTGTCTCTGTTCTCGTACCTCTCCTGTCTCTGTCTGTACCTCTCCTGTCTCTGTCTGCTGTACCTCTCTGTTCTTTCTGTCTGTACCTCTCCTGTCTCTGTCTGGCTGTACCTCTCCTTCCTGTCTCTGTCTGTACCTCTCCTGTCTCTCTCTGTCTGTACCTCTCCTGTCTCTGTCTGTACCTCTCCTGTCTCTGTCTGTACCTCTCCTGTCTCTGTCTGTACCTCTCCTGTCTCTGTCTCTGGCTGTACCTCTCCTGTCTCTGTCTGTACCTCTCCTGTCTCTGTCTGTACCTCTCCTGTCTCTGTCTGTACCTCTCCTGTCTCTGTCTGTACCTCTCCTGTCTCTGTCTGTACCTCTCCTGTCTCTGGCTGTACCTCTCCTGTCTCTGTCTGTACCTCTCCTGTCTCTGTCTGTACCTCTCCTGTCTCTGTCTGTACCTCTCCTGTCTCTGTCTGTACCTCTCCTGTCTCTGTCTGTACCTCTCCTGTCTCTGTCTCTGGCTGTACCTCTCCTGTCTCTGTCTGTACCTCTCCTGTCTCTGTCTCGCTGTACCTCTCCTGTCTCTGTCTGTACCTCTCCTGTCTCTGGTCTGACTCTCTGCCTGCTGTACCTCTCCTTCTTGTCTGTCCTCTTGTCTCGTCTGTACCTCTCCTGTCTCTTCTCTGTCTGTACCTCTCCTTCTCTCTTACCTCCTGTCTCTGTGCCTCTCCTGCTCTGACCCTCCCTCTGTCTCTCGCTTCTCTCCTCCTTCTCTCCTCTCCCCCCCCCACCCCCCCCCCTCCCGCCTCCCCTCCTTCCCCCTCTCCTCCTCCCCCCCCCCCCCCCCCCTCTCTCTCTCTCTCTCTGGTCAGTTTTTATGTCAAAATACCCCCCAAATTCGTTGCTGCAATTTCGCACTTCCTGTCTCCTGGTGGAACGATATGCACACAACACGTTGTGCACTGACAGCTCGGAAAAAACACATGCAAACAAACATGCATCAACAAGCCGTTTAGCGCTCAAAATGGAGTTTTATGTCTCGGCGGTTATAGAAAAAACAACAAACAAAACATGGAACGGCAACCTTATGAAAGATGGTGATGAATGACTCGAGTGTGGAACGGTAAACTGCACTGTGCTTCCTTTATAATTTTAAAGTGACCGTGGTGTGTGTGTGTGTGTGTTTATTTATGCATTATTTTATTTCGGGGATAATGGAAATCCAGTCCCCATGTGCATGCAGATTTGTAAAATTTGTCATCTGTTCCCATCAGCACAAATACTAACAAATACTAGCGTACGCGTTCGCAGATGGTATCTCGGTTTATAGTCTCTTCTGAAAGATGGATCTTGTGTGTATGTGCATGTTTGCATACATACATATATGTGAGTGCACGTGTTTTTATCTAAGTGAAGGGGGGGGGGGGGGGGGGGGTACAGGAGTGGGACCGACAGAGAAAGAAACGGAGACAGAAACAGGGGCACAGAGAGATGGAGAGAGAGAGAGAGAGAGACAGAGAGAGACAGAGAGAGAGAGAGGAGAGAGAGAGAGAGAGAGAGAGAGAGAGACAGACAGACAGACAGACAGACACACACACACACACACACACAGTGAGAAGTTCAGCAGGAGTATGGAAATGAGATCATGACAATCTGTGGAATTTTGATGGAAAACGCTGGGCGGTCTGCACAATGACTTGAGGCAAAAAGTGTGTGCACAAAACACCACACTCTCCCTACCTGCGGCACGTTGCCTCTGCCAGGTGTGTCAGGCTTTGCTGACAGTGGGTTTTACACAGCCCAGTGGTGACACTGCAAAACTCTTCCTACGATCTGAAGTTAGCTTCAGGCATGAGTTCCAGTCTCTGTTGAGGTCACTGTTCAAGGGGATTTCCCCTGGAGTTAACACTGGAACTTACTCCAATGTCCTGAAAATCCTTTCTTTGAGACCATACACCATTTTAAACATTTTTTTTCCAATTACAATGGAATAAGAACTTGTGTGATGTTTCACATCCACTCCCTGTGTACAGATGATAATGTAAATTTTGTCATCTGTTCCCAACCACACAGAATGGCCTACTCTTTCAAAAAGCAGAACAGGTTTTAACATGTGCACAAGAAGTTCTAAATACGTTTGCCTGCTGGGCCTCGGTTTATGGTCTCATCCAGACTTTTGGGGAAGAGTGGAGTCAGAAATGTTAACTCCAAGGGAAAGAAATCCCTTTGAACGAGATTTGAACCCAAATCAGCAGATCACCAGCACTATGCGCATCACTCTAACCACCAGGCTTTCCTGAGCCCCCAAGATTCCCAGAGCAAATGCATGTATCAGACCCTGTCCATGCCACTGGCCAGCCTTGCTGACCACCTTCTCTATCACAGACAAAAAGGCAGGGCAGCTATGGCCAGTGGTATGGAGCCCAGGATACAGGTAGATACCAACCACAGCTGAGCATGCACCTGCAGAGGGACGGGCTCCGCCAGCTTCCCCTTGCCCAGAACACAAGGCCTGAACAAGTCATTACACTGCTCTGCTCTGCACTGCTTCAACAACTGCTGGAGGGGGGAAGGGAGAAGTCAAGTCACAGGACAATAGGCACAGACAGAGAGAAGGAGAGAGAGAGAGAGAGAGAGAGAGAGAGAGAGAGAGAGAGAGAGACAGAGAGAGAGAGAGAGGGATGAGAGAGACAGAGAGAGAGAGAGAGACAGAGAGAGAGAGAGAGAGGGATAGAAGAGAGAGAGAGAAGAAGAGAGAAAATCAACATGGTATTACACACACACACACACTCACCAACACACACACACACTCGCTCAGTCACTCACACACACTTGCTCACACACACACACATTCCCTGTTCCACAACCAAAACTCCACTTCATCATTACAAAATGCCATTCAAACAGAAAGCAGTCACAGCTCAGGTTTCAATGTTTATTTACATGTCAGCTTACACTTGAAACCTTTTTTTCTTCTTTTTCTTCTTCAGCATTACTGCCCAATGAAATGAATCAAACAAACAATCCATCAATCACTCAAACAAACAAATGAAACGCCTAATTCTGTTTCTTGATGGTTTCCCTCAGTTGCAGATTCAACGTCATCAACTGCACCATACCCATTCAGCATTTGACCCATGGACAGAACAAACATGGCTGCAGAAATGGAAAGACATCCAGCAAAACAACAAAAAATAATAATTTTACTATGAAATTGAAATAAAAACTGAAAAAGCCCCACCAAACAAACCCTAAAAAAAACACCTCCCTCCCCCCAAAAAAAAACCCTAAACAAAACAATTTAACCAAGAAAAAGTTTTTTTAAAACCCAAGATTAAAAAAAATACCGCAGTCATTACCACCCCCCACCCCAACTTTTAACTGCAGTTTTCCCATGAGACCCTAGCCACATGTTAGCACAAGACCCCCACAGCCACACAGACAAAATCATGCTCAGCAGTTTAAAACCTATGTTACCTTTTTGTCTTACACAACTCATTCTTTTGCTCCAAGTTTAAAAAACAAACAAAAAAAGAGGAAAAATCAGTTGATCACCAGCAAAACTGTTGCGGTGGATGTTGTATGTAAGCTGCCTACTCCCTGTTTATGTATACAGCCTGTTCAGCACAGTGTTGATTCTGAGACGGCAGTAATGACCGACTACTAGTGCAGTGACAATACATAGCCACACGCTGTGCACCACTGCTACTTCTAGTGTGACCCCCCTGGACAGTTCAGTTACCTCTGATTCATCTTGCCTACAACTCTCTATCCCCCCCCCCCCCCCCCCCCCAAAAAAAAAAAAATAAATAAAATAAACACCTCTCATTTCCAGCTATGTCACAAACTTATCCCCCTTCTCCTGATGCTACAGTTCCAGTCTGTGATTTGCACAGGTAATCAGAACACCCATGGCATCATTCTTCATGTTTATTTCTCTTTTTCCTGACCTCCCCGACTCCTAGCTACTCTTCACTTTACTACATTACATTACATTACATTACACTCCACTCCTTGTGCTCCATGAAAACAACAACAGCTAACCTCTGCCCTAAGTACACTACTTTGTCCTTGATGCGCAGCAGAGGACAGGACATGCACGACCACATCTCAGACTACATACATCACATCACATCACATCACATCCTGCATGTTTGCAGCAACAAAGGTAGAAAGGTGATGACTTCATTTCATTTCATGTGTGTGTGTGTGTGTGTGTGTGTGTGTGTGTGTGTGTGTGTGTGTGTGTGTGTTTGATTTGATATACTGAGCATGCAGAGAGTGATCAAGCATTGTTGTTCTTGAGTAATATGAGAAATGAGTCATAAAATGTCTGTCATTTTCCTTACAAATCATCAAAACTATTTTGATTTGATTTGATAATGGAGAGGAGGAGAATGATGAAGAGACAGAGGAGGAGGAGGAATGGCTTTTAAAACAGCCCAGCCAACGCTTCAGGCCACATCTGACTCATCATCACACAAAAACTATCACTCTCCAAACACTACACTTATAAACCTGAAGCTCAAAACCAACACAGTTTAACATATAACTACTATCTCCACTACTTAAGTCCTCCATAATGATACCGATATTAAAATCTTTAATAAGATTAAAAATAAAAAGTAATGTACTTTTCTTGCACTTAATCTTACCAAAAGCCCCAAGCCCTACTAATACAATTTCAAGGCAAATAAAACAAGGCTGTACAGTGTACCGCAAACATCACTTTTTTTTAAAATGACACCACCCTAAAAACCAGGCTAAAAAGGAAATACTTGGCAGCAGGGTGACTGCAAACCATGGAAAGGCAACACAGACAGACAGACAGACAGACAGACATGTACACACCACAGTGCATCATCATCAGCGAGCTGCTCCAGTGTGACACCACCACCTGATCTATCTATCTATCACCACAGCCTAACTCAAGGGGCTTCGTCTTCAAGCACTGTCTGCCTGCTGAAGGTTGGGTGGTGTGCTGAATGTGTGTGTGCGTGTGTGGGAATGCAATTATTGAATGCAGTAACTGAACTGACCGTTTGCCCTTGCAAGTAGCCTTAGCCTGTGTGCGTTAGCAAAACTCAATAATTTCAAATATTTTCAAAATTAATACTGATCATAATGCATCCTGTTTACAGCTGAGGAGAGATGTGTTATACCCAGTAATAGGGAACAGAGGTTATCTGTGGCACTCTAGTTAATAGGAAACTGAACAAACATCTTTTGTAAGGTAATTTGGGTAACAAGTGATCAGCATGCAACTGGTCTGTTGTAATGGGATTGAGGAAAAAGACCATCCACAGTGGCACTCTGGTGACATAGAGGGTTTGAGGGGCCTTCAAGTCTTGATGGATGTGTTACAGATTTGTCTAGTCAAATTTTGACACAGTCGAGACACTAAGCGGCAAAGTCGGCACCTGACATCCGCATAGTGAGGCTCTGGTCGCATTGGCGCCGAATAAGGTTTGGTGCTGATGATCGTAGCATTGTACCGAGTTATTTTCTTCCAACCGTTCTCTCTCATCTCTGCACATTTCATACTCTGCAGGCAAGAACTTACAAAAGTATGAAAGGGAAGCTTTTTTTCCCATTTGATAAAAAGAGGTCTCTGAGGTGGGAGTTTGGGAACTTGCCAACTTATGGAATGGCACCCATCCAGTCACTTTGGAGTGTGCTGCGTGTTCAGCATTCAGAGTTAACTAAAACTCTGTGCTGGCCTAGCCAGCTCTTTCCTTGTCTCTCTTATATCTACTGTGTAGACATAACAGAAGGTAATATTCGTTTAATTACTCTGAAAATCAAAATGCCAGGGAAATGTTCTTTCTAGGATTAGTGTGAGTGGATAAGAATAGATAGATAGATCTAAGCCAAAAGCACACTGCGCGCTGCCTTTCCTGTGGGGGTGTCATCAAAGCTTACATCAATGCTCAGCAAAAGTGGTTTTAGGCAGCAGCATGCCAAGACAGAGAGACACTGGAAAAATGACAGACAGGTCATGACATACCCCAGACCCCCTAGTTTTCAGAGTTTTTTGCCTCTTCTAAATGCCATCCCCTGTCAGCTATTTGGTCATAGACAGCAGAAAGAGTGGACAGAAGACAAACATACAATAACACTGGACAGAGGACAAACATACAATAACAGTGGACAGAAGACAAACATACAATAACAGTGGACAGAGGACAAACATACTATAACAGAGGACAAACATACTATAACAGAGGACAAACATACTATAACAGAGGACAAACATACTGTAACAGAGGGCAAACATACTGTAACAGAGGGCAAACATACTATAACAGAGGACAAACATACTGTAACAGAGGACAATCATAGTATAACAGAGGACAATCATAGTATAACAGAGGACAAACATACTATAACAGAGGACAATCATAGTATAACAGAGGACAAACATACTGTAACAGAGGACAAACATACTGTAACAGAGGACAAACAATGCTGTAACTGAGGACAAACATACTGTAACACAGGACAAACATACTATAACAGAGGACAAACATACTATAACAGAGGACAAACATACTATAACAGAGGACAATCATAGTATAACAGAGGACAAACATACTATAACAGAGGACAAACATACCATAACAGAGGACAAACATACCATAACAGAGGACAAACATACTATAACAGAGGACAAACATACTATAACAGAGGACAATCATACTATAACAGAGGACAAACATACTGTAACAGAGGACAAACATACTATAACAGAGGACAAACATACTATAACAGAGGACAAACATACTATAACAGAGGACAAACATACTATAACAGAGGACAATCATAGTATAACAGAGGACAAACATACTATAACAGAGGACAAACATACTATAACAGAGGACAATCATAGTATAACAGAGGACAAACATACTATAACAGAGGACAAACATACTGTAACAGAGGACAAACATACTGTAACAGAAGACAAACATACTATAACAGAGGACAAGACAATCATACTATAACAGAGGACAATCATAGTATAACAGAGGACAAACATACTATAACAGAGGACAAACATACTGTAACAGAGGACAAACATACTGTAACAGAAGACATACTATAACACAGGACAAACATACTATAACAGAGGACAAACATACTGTAACAGAGGACCAACAATGCTGTAACTGAGGACAAACATACTGTAACAGAGGACAAACATACTATAACAGAGGACAAACATACTGTAACAGAGGGCAAACATACTATAAGAGGGCAAACATACTATAACAGAGGACAAATCATACTATAACAGAGGACAAATCATACTATAACAGAGGACAATCATAGTATAACAGAGGACAGAAGACAAACATACTATAGCAGAGGACAAATCATACTATAACAGAGGACAAATCATACTATAACAGAGGACAAAAGACAATCATACTATAACAGAGGACAATCATACTATAACAGAGGACAGAAGACAAACATACTTTAGCAGAGGACAAATCATACTATAACAGAGGACAATCATACTATAACAGAGGACACACAAACTGTAACAGAGGACAGACATAACACAACAGCATCACACCACTAATGAAAGCCCTGGCTCTTCAGCGGTTTGCATCTAGCCTAGAGAAGTGTCTGTAGTTTGGGCTGATGATCCGATTTGTAATCTTAACTGTCTTTACGTTATGAGTGGTGTCAGGTTTGTAATCATAACTGTCTTTATGTTATGGGTGGTGTTAGATTTGTAATCATAACTGTCTTTATGTTATGGATGATGTCAGATTTGTAATCAGAACTGTCTTTATGTTATGGATGATGTCAGATTTGTATTCAGAACTGTCTTTATGTTATGGATGATGTCAGATTTGTATTCAGAACTGTCTTTATGTTATGGTTGATGTCAGATTTGTAATCATAACTGTCTTTATGTTATGGGTGGTGTCAGGTTTGTAATCATAACTGTCTTTATGTTATGGGTGATGTCAGATTTGTATTCAGAACTGTCTTGATGTTATGGATGATGTCAGATTTGTAATCATAACTGTCTTTATGTTATGGATTATGTCAGATTTGTAATCATAACTGTCTTTATGTTATGATGTCAGATTTGTAATCATAACTGTCTTTATGTTATGGATGATGTCAGATTTGTAATCATAACTGTCTTTATGTTATGATGTCAGATTTGTATTCAGAACTGTCTTTATGTTATGGGTGGTGTCAGATTTGTATTCAGAACTGTCTTTATGTTATGGTTGATGTCAGATTTGTAATCATAACTGTCTTTATGTTATGGGTGATGTCAGATTTGTAATCATAACTGTCTTTATGTCAGGGCAGTACCATGAAGAGCAGGGTAGGAAATGCATCTAGCAGGATGTACACTGCTTGTAAAATAGTTTTCCAACATTTCTGGAATAACACTGTTACAGCTTTTCCCGATGTTATATGTCTGTCATGGCATGGTTTGTGTTGTGTGTATTTATTCATTATTTTTATTTATCTCTAGTCTTTTATTTTGAGGATAATGGAATAAGCACTCATGTGAGGGTTTTTTTACATCCAGTCCCCGAGTGTATGCAGCTTTGTAAATTTTGTCATCCGTTCCCATTTGAATGTGTGTACACCCGCATGTATGCATGTGTGTGCACATATCTACATGTGTCTATGCATGCAAGCTTATATGCAAGTATGCATGGATGAAAGGATGTATGGCTGCGCATTTATGTTGGCATTGGTCTACATATTCTTTGTGTCTGAAATTGCACTGGTCTACAGTCATTCCCAATAAGCACTATGCAATTAACTGAAAGAGCTTTGTGACAAGAAGCTACAAGTGAAAGCAGTGGAGGCCTGTGCCTTGTTCACCCTCATCCCCAGCAAGACTGCCTACCTTCAGGCATGTAGCTAGTAGTGCCGTTACATAACACACTTGTTCACCCCAGATCTCCATTTTTCGTGATCACATTTTTAATTAATACTGCCCCCCCCACCCCCAAGTTCTCGCTACTTGCTTCACAAAAGCAAGGCCAGGGCTGCCACCCACGCTGATCCCATGACATTCAACCCCCTCACCCAGCGAGTCGGACACCAACCAACAAACAAGCAAGCATAATTTTGTATGTATGCCATCACTCAAATCATTTGTTGTTTTTAAAGAATTTTTTAGATGATATTCTAATAATAATAGTAAAAGGTTATAATTACATCTAGTTGTATATATTTTTGTTTTGGCTATGCATTGAATTCAAACATCCCAGGTGCAAAACAAAAGCCAAAATAACAAAACAAAAAAACTCTCAAACCAAAGAAACACCTTCACCCTCCTCCAAGAAAAACAAAACCCACCAAATATTCAAAACCAAACCAAACCAAAGTTTCAACCACAGAATGATATATAAAAGCTCACCAACTTTCTCACGTGTGGAGAAAGCATTTCTTGACAAAATACTGGCGAACGGCTTGACAGGACAGAAAACAACAACAACAAAACAACAGCAGAATAAGACAACAAAACAAAAGACAATAAAATGGAAAGACAACCTGAACATACAATCTGCAGCACTGAACATACAATCTGCAGCACTGAACATACAATCTGCAGCATTGAACATCAATCTGCAGCATTGAACATCAATCTGCAGCATTGAACATACAATCTGCAGCATTGAACACACAATCTGCAGCACTGAACATACAATCTGCAGCACTGCACATACAATCTGCAGCATTGAACATACAATCTGCAGCATTGAACATACAACCTGCAGCATTGAACATACAATCTGCAGCACTGAACATACAATCTGCAGCACTGAACATACAATCTGCAGCACTGAACATACAATCTGCAGCATTGAACGTTAACATACAATCTGCAGCACTGAACATACAATCTGCAGCACTGAACATACAATCTGCAGCATTGAACATACAATCTGCAGCATTGAACATACAATCTGCAGCACTGAACATACAATCTGCAGCATTGAACATACAATCTGCAGCACTGAACATACAATCTGCAGCACTGAACATTAACATACAATCTGCAGCACTGAACATACAATCTGCAGCACTGAACACACAATCTGCAGCATGGCCACTGGGAAAATAACCGAGGACGGGAGGAGAGAGGGAGGGGTGGTAGGGTATATTGTTGCAGTTTCCACTGATGACCTTTCAACACTGTCGCTTCTCTCCAGCAAGTCCCACATCTTCTCCTCGCTGTCACAGCCCAGTACGCCACCAGGGCAGGGCCAAGCCAGCCACAGATGCTATGGCATAATGAAGGAAGGAAGAACAAGACCGATTCATGTTCAGGACACACATCAACTGTTTAAGTCAGCAAGTTGACGGCCACTTCCACACACCAACACCTGGAATTCCTACATATGTGTGTGGGTGTGTGGTGATGTCAACACAACAGATGATCAGGCAGAAATAAGTATCAGCATTAATAACGTCAGCTTCAAACATGTTAATTAAACAACTGAAATGAACAAACAAACAAACAAATGGCAGTATGAATGAGGACACTGGAACAATCTAGGGCAATCTTCTCTTTGAAAATTGGGGGGGGAGGGGGGGGGTGTCTTTAACAAGGTGTGATCAAAATGCTGAACCAATCTTTAGCCCAACAAATCACGCCTGTGTCTGTGTTGTTATATATGGTTCTGTCCCTCCTTTCTGTTGTAATTGTTAGAGATGTGAACATGCCTGTGTCTGTCAGAATATCTTGTTATGTCCCTCGTTTATTTTTTAAATAAACATTATGTTTAAACTTATTGCACAAAGTTCAGCTGTAAATGTTTAACAAACACCATAACTATGGGTTAAAAACAAGTTGTTCTCCTTGTACTGACATGAATATATACAGTAATTTGACAACTTATTAAGCTCAAAGTGCTGTTTTTGCTTTTATGTGTGTATGGAAGTTTGCTTTTTAAAAAATTCAGGGGGGGGGAGGGAGCTTGGAAAAAAAAAGAAAAAAGGTTTAGATGTCACTACAGCAGGGGATTCTGTACATCTGATGATTTTTTTTAAAAGCCTTCTTACACACACAAATAATAATCAGGCCTTGATGATGGGGGATTTTGAAACTTACTTTTCGCCATGTTCTGAAACAAAAAGAACAAAAAACAAAGACTTTAAAAAATCTGTCTTACTTTGAACTGTATGTACTTTGAAATGGGAAAGCACTGATACCTTAAATGGAAATAATGAGTAAAAATCAACAAATGAGGTTCTTCCAAATCTATTCAAATTAAAAACAACAACAAAAAAACAACTAAAGTTGAAGAAGAAAGCCATTGGCGATGGGTGAAAGTGAACACAAGCAGTTTGCACGGTTGGTATATGTATGTGTATATATATATATATACAGCAGTCTTCACCGTGTTGAGAGCAGACAGGCCACACTGTTGACAGGAATGGTGGTGGCAGATCCCACACACACACACACACACACAGACAGAGACCACCACCACCACAGGCCCTTCAGCCTGACAGCATCACTGCCTGCCTCACTCAGTCTGGAATTCTCCGGTGGTGAGGCAGCAGCACATGTTGCAGGCAGGCTATGGATGGTAAAGCCAGGGCAGACAGGCATGGCGATCACTGAGGGTGGAGAGGCATCCCTCTGGCATCTGCCACAGGCGGAGCTTCCAGATTGGTCTGAAGTTGGATCAGCCAGCGCTTGGTGGAGGCGTCGTCTTTCAGGCAGTTGCCGAAGGTGCCATCCTTCAGCTGGTCAGGCAGACACTGTCGTAACGCCTCTCGCGCCCTGTCACCAAGTGAAAACCAGTGAAAACACACACACATGTATGTATGTAATGTATGTATGTATGTATGTATGTATGTATGTATGTATGTATGTATGTGTGTACGTGTGTACATGTGTATGTATGTATGTATGTGTTCAAATTCATTTAACGTCTTTTCACAAGTTGTGATATTAGATGGGGTGGGCGCAGGGGGTGATGGGGGGAGGAG
Source organism: Rapana venosa (assembly GCA_028751875.1). NCBI lineage: Eukaryota > Metazoa > Mollusca > Gastropoda > Neogastropoda > Muricidae > Rapana > Rapana venosa. The sequence continues at coordinate 75,255,660 of CM054139.1, forward strand.
GGTGTAGTTGGTACTGTACAGGAGAAGGAATTTCAGGGAATCAATGCATGCGAAATGATAAACAAAATAAAAAAATATAAAAAAACAACCAAAAATAATAGAAAAAAACACACCTTTACATTACTATCCTATTGAACTACAATAAACAACAGGAAAATGCAATTCTAACAAAATCAGTAATTCCAATGAAAAATGTAAATAAAATTTCAACTATTGAATTTCACTTGAAAAAACCCAAACCTATCTTAGTGTCTGTAACCCCCTCCCCTGCCCTCAAAATAAACCCAAGAGGCACCCCCCCCCTCCCCCCCCCAAAGAAAAAGCTCAACCCTTAAAACAAGAGCAAGAAACACCCAACAACAGCCAAAACCCAATTACAAACACAATATCTCTAGCCCCCCTGCCCCCTCCTATAAAACAAACAAGATAAACAATAGGAATGCAGCAACCGTGAAACAGGAGGCATATAGCAAAAAAAGGATAATGAAATTTTTTAAAAATCTAACAAGCTTGAAAAAATCATTTCTGGACTAGAGCGTCTTTAAAGTCCAAAGCAATCACAATAACAAACCAACTGGACTATGCATCAGCGATCTAAAAAGGTCGTACATAAGTGACAGACTGCTAAATATTGCTGATGGAGAGGATGCCATCAAAACGGGAATGTGCCCTTTTAAACTGCGACATGTTAATATATGATCTGCTGTTATATTATTACCGATTATGCAAAAAGCATTTCCAGCATATAATGTCTTGAAGCAATTCAATTTCCATCCACAAGCTATGGAAACAATCTGCTTTGAACAGTATACATCATGTTCTCGTATTTTGAACGAAAGACTAAAATTTACATAATTCTTTGTGTGCGTCGTCTAGACAACCAAGTCTCCTTTCCTCACACTGAAATAACTTTTGTTGTGATTTTATTACAATATGATAACACTCTTGTAATGAAAAGGGGAGTACTAATTGTGTCACCTCTGATGAACCCTTCGCTCTTTTTTTGCAAGAATGTCAACTTTTTCATTGTAGTAAAAACCACTGTGCGATGGAATCCAACAGAAAGTTATTCTGAGCCGTTTAATGATAAAGATAAATCAAATGGCATATTTCAATTACGACTTCAGATCTAACATTTGTTTGCAAAGAACTAATTGCATAAATTACTGATTTGGAGTCTACACAAAAAAGTATTTGAAAGATTGTTTGAGGAAAACTGGTGACAAAATTTAGGGCCATCAATATTGGGATTAGTTCTGCTGAAAATGTTGATATACCTTCTCCAAGATGAAAGTGGTTTTCAGTTTTTAGATCTGGTATGATATAAGCAGCACCAGCGTTATTATCTAATACTGAGCCATCTGTGAATACTTTTAAGTGATTAGGATATTTGTCTTCCAAATGAATTTTGGCATAAGAAGATACTATGTATACTATATATGTGTGTATGTATGTACGTATGTACGTATGTATGTATGTATGTATGTATGTATGTATGTATGTATGTCTGTCAAGTCAAATTTTCATTTCCAGATGATACACTGAATAAGCAATGCATTTGCTTTTTGTCATCAAGCCATCTATCTAGGAACAAAAAACAACTTGATCAATATTATCTAACTACATGTGTGTGTGTATGTATGTACGTATGTATGTGTGTTGTATGTGTGGATTGGTGTCTAAGGATAAACCCTTCTATAAACGAAAAGTCCGTCTGCGTGAAAGCAGTTAACGGTTCGTTAACCTTCGTTTGGACGAAACTTTTCCCCAATCATGTAACCATGATGGTGTCGTGCGTGAGTCTTCGGATGAGACAAAAACCGAGCGTCCAGAGCGTTACACGTAATTATTTAGCGCACGTAAAGAACCCTGCGCAACAAGAGAGTTTCCTGCCAAAATTCTTAGAAAAAAGCCACTCGATAGGGAAACAAATCCAGTATGCAACATGAAAAAAATAGAAAAAGGGTAACACTGACGCTTAGATGAAACCTACTACTGCTCTCCCGGGAGAACACCAATTTCAGAGAGAAAATCTACGTACTTAAATGTATGAAATGAAATCTGAGCGCTTTGATTTGTTGCTTTACAAGATTCAGCGCTATATAAATTCCATACATTATTATTATTATTATTATTATATGTATATATTATATATATACATATATATATATCATATTTAAACTATATATTGACCACCACACATTGCCTGAAAGCTTACTGTTATAAAAACATTTTTGTTTAAATTATTGTTTGGATGCAGTCTGCTTATACTCTCAAACTCGTCACTCTCATGTCTATTCCTAGTTGGGGAAAGAACTAACAGCAGCAGCAGCAGAAGCCAGTAAAGCGAGTGAACACAAGCCAGCTGTAAGAGGTGGCTGACTTGGCTGACAATGACACATTTTCAGGGTGACGCCACGATCAGGATCATCCCGATAAGCACAAGCAAAATAGTGGAAGCTGGATAAACAATCATTAGACTTCATGAATAAACTAACCATTAACAGAATGGAAAATGAAAGTGACAATCAAAAAATGTTCAGTTTACGAAAAAATAAGTGAACGCAGATAAAATATGTGTGTGTGTGCGCGCGCATGCATAAATAAGTGTGTGTTTATGTATGTTTACATGTGCAAGTGAGTGTGTGCATATATATATATATATCTCTCTGTGAACGTAAATCACCTCTGTAAGTCCTCATATGCTGCCCACCACACAATATGCCCATCACGAATCCATGACCATAACACAATGGCAAAATGTACAGTGACCCTGTGGTCATGATGACACCAACAGCACGGTGCACTGACCTGGGATTATCAGAAAGACGTAGGTAGCAGCGAACCACGTGTTTTAGCAGGCGTGCCGAGGGTTCCTTTGACAGGTGTAGCACCATCTTCCCCTACAACATACCACCACACACACCGTTACACAGATCCAACAAGACATACGATTCTATAGTGGTATCAAAGGCAACGTAAGGACCCATCACCTGACTGTTGTGAGTGCTACTGCTTCATGGGACGATGACAGCCAGCCCCTGCAGGCAGGCAGGCAATCCATCCTACAGCAGCTGCAGGGGCAAACCTCTCTTGTGCTTCTTCTGCACAGTCACACTTCACTCGCCTCTGCTGCCTGCCTGCCTGCCTGCCTGCCTGCCTGCCTGCCTGCCTGCCTGGCTGTCTGGGCCATCAATAGCGATGCTCAACTTTTTACTTTGCATCTTTATGCTGTTCACTTTGACCGAAGCCCATGGAGGAGAATGATGTTGGTGTTTTTGGGTGCAGCGGCCAACACCAAACTCAGTGATGCTGACAGGTGAGGCGAGAGCCTCTCACTAGCAGCAGCGCATCTACGCGTGATTCATACGCCGCTGCTCCAAGTGCACCCTTGACCTCTTTCTATCCCACGATCAAACCACATGACTGTCAGCTCATTAACCTTTAGCCTGCCACGTTTGCAGTTCCGGAACAGCAGATAAACCACACCCCTCATGCCGCAACAAGTGCCATTCTGGAACATCAGTTATGTGTCCAAACTCTGCGAAAGTACTTTGTATAGATCATGTTTCTTAAATCATAAAGAACTATTTTAATTAATGTACATTGTTCATTCACTTTTCATTAAGAAAATGAATGTACATTCATTTTCCATTAACCCTAGTTGCACGGTTCCTGGACTATTCTGGTAATGGTGGGTCTAAGCTATGTGGCGGATCCCGGAATATTCCAGAATGACGTAGGTGATCGTAATTGAAAGCTCACTTTCGTTTTCACAGGTCAGCCAATGAATGTTAAGGCCATTGTCACTCACTCACTCACTCATCCCTTGGTCGGGACGACCGTTGGGGTACCCGCACGGACGTTGCAAGTGGACCGCCAAATGGTTCTGTCCTGGGCTGTTTTCAGGAGGTTTGGTACAGTGAGGCCGGTCCACTCCTTGATGTTGGATATCCAGCTTTTGCGTGGTCGTCCCTGCCTCCTTGCTCCTTCCACCATTCCCTGCAGGACTGTCTTTGACAGGCTGTTATGCCTTGTTGTGTGGCCAAACCACTTCAGTTTCCTCCGTTTGACTGCATCTAGCAATGGTTCTTGTTTGCCAGCCAGTGCCTCGATCTGCTGCCAGATGTAGTCATTGGTTTTGCGGTCTCTGTAGGTGATGTTCAGGATCCGCCTGAGGCACTTCATCTCAAAGGCTTGAATGCGACGTTCTAAATCGGCAGTAAGTGTCCATGCTTCACAGCTGTACAAGGCAATGGATGTGACGAGTGCCTTGTAGAGTCTGACCTTAGTGTGGGTTCTGATGTTGTGGTTTCTCCACACTTCGCCAGCTTAGTCATGGCCATTGTAGGGCCGCAGAAAGGGGTGAAGGTTGTTTGACACACACAAGCAACGAAGAAACTGATTGGTTAAGAGTGTTGTTGTTTTTTTTCCGGATCAGCCGAGATTGTCTTCAACGAAAATGCCGGCCAGTGTTTGTGCCAGACTTTCTTCAAGCGTTTTTCAAGCTTTTTAAAAAATAATATTGACAGTGAGGAGGAGTTTTAGAGGCAGAATTTGGTTGAATTAAACAATGAGAGAGACAATGAGGTAAGGATTGTGGAATATTTTTGAAAAACTTGGTAAAAATTGATCGCAATCCGACCTAATCAAGCGGTGCTAATTTTGCTGGATGGACTTCACTACTCAGCGATTTCGACAACACAGATTGTTTTACTTTATTTTGACGCAACAAGGCTTTGACATAACTGTTGTTGAGTCAAATCTCTATGCTGCCGAGTACTTTTCATCACCTGAAATCAAGCGATGGTTGCATTTTCGTCATAGAAAGCCACCATTTTGCACATTCTGCCATGACGGTCACGATGGCGTCAATCCTTTCACAGAACTTTTCCAAGTATTTGACAACCGATAAAGCGATACAAACTAATTCTTTCAAAAGTAATGTCAAGAAATAGTATTTACCTAATCATGACATTTATGCACCGCAAGAACATTGCTTATTGTGTTAAAATTGATCCGGGGCCCTGACGGCGCAACAGCAATCGGTAGTGCGCACAAGATTAACAAAAATTTTTTTTTTACATAATCATATACACTACACACTATTACAAAATTACACTCATTTAAAAGCTTGTTATCCGCTCTTTCCAGTGATTTATAGATTTACACATTTAATTCAGTTTTATATATCAATATCAAGGGTTGTTTGAGCCCACCCTGCTTCAAAACGACGTTAGCCAATGCTAATTCAGCCAATAGCAAATGAGCCTAGCTGCTGTCTATTCAGCGCTACCAGGGTTAAGAAAATATATACTTTTATCAAAACTAGTTTAGAGTTTAATTCACAAGATTTTTTTTCCCAACTTCCCTGGCAAATGGGACCTTCCTATCAGCCAAAATCCGTGGCAGGCTAAGGGTTAATATGCGTTAGCGGGTGATTACAAATGGGGACCTACTTGTGAGTTTGAATCTTCAAATTTTGAGTTTTATCTGGATAATTTTCTTCAGAATTTTTTTTGGGGGGGAGTGAGTCAAGATGGCAAGGAGGT